>SSSI01002045.1:0-32056 GCA_004796505.1 Oryzaephilus surinamensis
GTGTAATAAAGTAAAAGTCGCCCACTGGTTAAAAGAAGTATATAAGATTAATTTTTAATCAATTTTCTTTTATCATTGCGTGTATAATCGTACTATCGATAGTTGTAATAGGAAGCGGATCATTAAATACCATTAAATAAATTTATTTTAAATCAGTCTCTCCAACATGTTTTAAAGAAATTTTTTCGTTTTAAAGAAATTTCATCGAAATAAAAGCGACCACCCTGTTATATATATAACTGATTTAAACATTGACATTATTATTACAGCTTTTTTAAATTCATATACACTGATAAATTCCGTTTAGCTTGTAATTTATTGTTAAAACATGTAATAAAACATTTTCATGCTCTTTTTTTCATTCTTTAATATGTTATTAATGTAACATGAAAGGCAGAAAAAAGTAGATAAAGAACGGGAATAATAAATATTATATCAATCTTTTGTATGTATCCGGTTTTAGTTAATATACCCCAGACCCTTCTTGTATTGTTCTTTGAGTTTTGATGTGAGGGTATTTTTTTAAAGATTTTTCAATCGGCATTTATTTCAATGGTATATTGTTTGAAACAAATATCCACATTTTCTTTAAATATATATTTGCTTAATTTCTTATTTCGTTAATCAAATGCTATACAAAAAAGAAAACTTGCTCCCTTTGATTCGACAAAGTTTTTCTTTAAAAGTTGCGCGACAACAAAAAGGGAACTTGGTTTTGACCACTGAATCGTATTATATATAGATTTCTGGAGGGTATTTGTTATTTGATAATATTACACAACTATATATACGAGCATATAAAATGTCAACATAACTAAGAAAAACTCTTTAAAATAATAGTTTTGTTTGTTTTCATTTAAAAATTGTATTATAAAAACTGGTTGTGGATGAAAATCCACAATTTTTGTTATATTTCAGCATGTAAATCATAGTTTCTAAGTGTTACTTCTTGGTTTAATTTTGGTGAACTGCTGTTGAAGTGAACATGGCTTCAAAATTTATAGCTCTGCTTGATTTAATGTCGTAACGGGGTTTATTGCATTTAACTTGGTTTTGCTAGTTAATGTCTGTTTGTCTCAGTCTTGTTTCAATAGATTTATTATTCTAACAAAAATGAAATTCAATTATAACATACACATATACATACAATCTTTTGTAACGGAAACACACTAAATCAACAAACACACTGAATGATATTTGATTTTTAATAATTGTTGATTTTTTTTTGTTACAGTGCCGGTGGCAACTGGTGGCGGAGACACGACCATAGGCCAAAGACGGCATGTGCCTTTATATGGGCGACTGGTGTCCGATGACCAGTTAGGAATGCCCCCTATATCAAATCCCTCATCGAATGATATACAAGCGATGCAGGCACGAATACCGCCAACATTCAGGGACTCTTCAACGGCGCCACTACGAAAACTTAGTGTTGATTTAATTAAAACCTACAAACATATAAATGAGGTGAGTGTGATTATACTTAGTGACATAATATTCGATTATAATACCTACACTACTGAATATCTGAAATGTTCTGCTATAGTAAAAAGCTGGGGGAATTTCAAGTAATATCCCTCAACATTTATTAATTTCCCTCCACCACCGCCCCGGTCGTCTTCGCAATCCATTTTCATACGTATATATATAGCATTCAATAATAGAAATGCGAACTTATATAAATGCACTATTGGTACTTTATAACATGAATTTATCAAGAAGAATTTATTAGAGTTTGAATTATTTTCTTTGATTACAATGATATCAACGGATATATATTTGTCCTCGTATTTGTCGTATTTTTGAAAAATTCAAAACAATATTCATTAATTTTAAACTGTAGACGAATTTTTTGTTATAATTTGTATCATACGAATAGAACAATGTAAACTGCACTTAATAACTGTTATAGTATGATGGCATTTTGTTAGGATATTGCCAATATTAGTAATATATTGAGATTTTTTCCTTAACGTTTTCAACTTATTATCTATTTCACAATGCAGAGCACGCATCCCCGATGGCAGCAAAAGTTATGGTGAAGTGACAGGTCAGGCGACAGTCAACACATTGAGGATTCGTGACCATCCATTTATATACATATATGTATATTATACACCCATGAAAAGAAATAATATAGATACAATTTTGCCACTGTTGTTCACCTCTAATAATTGTCAATAGTCTTTTTACCAATAGAAATGTGCTCTATAAATACGTAACAATTATGAGCTATGTGTACGCGACTAATAAAAGCAATAGAGAGAAATATTCTACAACCTACGACATATTAACATAAAATTTATTACGACTGCAATGTCATAAAATTAAAGATGCAATTGCATCCAGAATTGTCCATTATTACATTCTAGATCAGTTGTTTAACAGTACGTAAATCTTCTAATTGACTTTCACATGTGCATATAAAAGTTGTACGAACTGAAAAATATGAATTTATTGTCGTAATAATAGTGTGTTATACGACTATATCACTAAAAAAGAGTAAAAACTAAACAATGTGAAGAGAGACGATTATGTGGAATGTGTTTTGAATTTAACCGTGTGATATTTTTTCTAATAAATGTTCAACCCTGTGCGTCATATTTTACACGTGAGATATTATTATAATTTTGTTTGTTTTTTGGGTAAAAATGATTCCATCACACAACACACAGCATGACGAAACAAAAATTTGTTTGGTGGGCGGCAAAAATCTTCATTATTGATTGAGCAAAATCATCCTTATATTTTAAATTTCTTTTTAGTAGTCATGTTATTGTCAAGATAGTCTATTCATTCAAAAACATTTTCGGTTGAAGTAAATGGAAAAAACAAGTTTATTAATTATTATGCGGTGTGCATTTAAAAACAACATTACTATAGAAGTTTATACAGTACGAAAGGAACTTGAAGAGTAGTAAAATTAATTACCGTATGCAAATGATATTCATTATTTTTATGAACGAAAATTTAATTTAACATTCCCGCGAGAAATTAAATTAAAAAAAAATGTTGGTGGTACATATAACAAAAGAACAACAAGGAAATAATTCTTAAATTTTTAATTCAATATGACTTATGATTAAAGAAAATTTATTGCTTGGATACAATTTTTTTTTTAATTTTTCTTATAGGTATATTATGCGAAAAAGAAAAGACGAGCGGCTCAAACGCAAGGTGAAGACAGTTCACATAAGAAAGAACGAAAAATATATAATGATGGGTACGACGATGACAACCATGATTATATTGTTAAAAATGGTGAAAAGTTCCTCGACCGATATGAAATTGATTCACTGATAGGCAAAGGTTCATTTGGTCAAGTTGTTAAGGCCTTCGATCATGTTGAGCAATGTCAAGTGGCCATTAAAATTATTAAAAATAAAAAGCCGTTTTTGAATCAGGCACAAATCGAAGTGAAATTATTGGAAATGATGAATAGGGCGGACGCTGAAAATAAGTATTATATAGGTAAGATGAAATAAGATTTTCTTTTTGGAATAAAAAACAAAATTGTTTTGCTCTTTAATTAATTACAGTGAAATTAAAAAGGCATTTTATGTGGAGAAATCATTTATGTTTAGTGTTCGAGTTGTTATCATATAATTTATATGATCTTCTTAGAAATACTAACTTTCGAGGTGTGTCATTGAATCTCACAAGGAAATTCGCCCAACAATTATGCACGGCCCTATTGTTCCTTTCAACGCCTGAACTCAATATTATCCATTGCGATCTAAAACCAGAAAATATATTATTATGCAATCCAAAAAGATCTGCAATTAAAATTGTTGACTTTGGAAGTTCTTGTCAGTTAGGTCAAAGGGTAAGTGTGGAAAAATTCGGATTGTATACAAATAAATTGTACTGAATTGGTTGTTTTCTATTTTTCAGATATATCAGTATATACAGTCGAGATTTTATAGATCACCTGAAGTTCTATTAGGTATTCCATATGATTTAGCGATAGATATGTGGTCATTGGGTTGTATATTAGTTGAAATGCATACTGGAGAGCCTTTATTTAGTGGTGCCAATGAAGTTGATCAAATGAATAAAATTGTTGAAGTATTGGGTATGCCACCAAAACATTTGTTGGACCAAGCTAGTAAAACGAGAAAGTTTTTTGAAAAGTTACCGGGCGAAAGAAGGTATAAACCGTTAATAATGTTTGGAAATAGTCATTTACATGTATTTTTTATTTAGGTATGTTCTTAAGAAACCGAAAGATGGTAAAAAATATAAGCCAGCCGGTTCGAGAAGACTGCACGATATACTCGGCGTGGAAAATGGTGGGCCAGGTAGTAGAAGAGCTGGTGAAGTGGGACATTCAATGTCAGATTATCTGAAATTTAAAGATTTAATTTTACGCATGTTAGATTACGACCCCAAAACTCGAATTACACCGTACTATGCATTACAGCACAATTTCTTTAAACGTACCTCAGACGAAAGTACGAATACAGCGAATAGTACTAGTTCTAGCCCCGCTGTTGCCTCAATGGATGTGTCATTAATAAATAATTCGAGTAGTCAGCACGGTAAGATTATGATTGCTTTTATAGATTTATATACACTACTTTATTGTTTTATAAATACTTTGAAATGTTGGCTCTTTGTAAACATATTATATTATTGTTCCTATAATAATAATCATTTTGAAGTAATTTATTATATTATTCACATTAGTTTTATATACTTGTTTATCATTTTTCAATAAAATTTTTGTTTTAAATATATTAAAGTATTATATATTTTAAAATACTTAAATATATAGCTTCCATTAATTTTCTTACATATAGAAATAACTTCAAAAGGAAAATTGATGTAGTTCTTTATTATCTATTTATGTGCAGACCTATCTGGAAGCCAACGATGACTAACATAGTGAAACGGTTTTGAACCGTACCTCTTTTACTAACACAGGTATTGCCGACAATTTGTTTAGAAAGCCCCTCTCTTGCTTTAGATAGACTTAATTTATATTGTAATGTTGCTTTAAAAATTGGTACCTATAATGCACTGTTTTATTTTGTTGTACAGTTTTGTTTTTTATTTGAAATTCCATATTCCTTAAAATAATCCCACGATCTCACTAAAGTGTTTAATGAATGCATGATTAGGAAAATAACACACTAATTGCGTCGAAATTATGATTTTAATGTGCATAATTTCCGACATTAACAATAGTGATGTTTAAAAAAAACAACCAAGAATTTTGTTTTCGTTTAATTCGAAATAAATACGTATCTCACACACTCAAATATAAATCACGTCCATTTTAAACACTGCTGAAATGTTTAATTATATTTTTACCAATATAAAATGAATGTTTGTCTGTTGTAGGGTTAAATTTAGTAGGTTGGACTCGAGATGTATCGTACATACCAACGAGTTATTCGGCAATGGAATGTGATCCATCACCATCACGGCATCCCCATCGGTCACGGTACCAAACGACAGCAGCAGCAGCAGCGGTTGGAGCACCACCACCTCCATCGCTACTAAATCACGGTCCTTCTTCACTTCCGTACGCCCCGTACCCAAATACAATGATGGATAACAACCAAACAACCCCGAAACACAATCAAGCAGTAAATGGACCTCAAACGAAACAAACGGATAATAACAAAGACGATAGCAGTCCGATGGTTGGAGTATGTGTTCAACAGAGTCCAGTGGCAATACATTGAAGACTTAATTATTTTAGGGACTTTTTTTTGTATAATCGATACACAGAAAAATTCAAATAAAATAAACCATAATTTAAATAAACAGTAAAATGTTGTTGACAGTGATTGCTCATCTTCTTAAAATAAGGAGAAGAAGAAAGTGATTTGTGATTTTCTTATAATTTTATTTTGTAATTTTTTTGTTTTCAGTTTATTAGTGATTTTTAGGAAAATGTTTTTAAATGAAGATTTTTTTTTTGGAGAAACCCAAATAGGCAAAATACCTACACAATTATTCGTGTTATGTGCTGTTAAATATTTTTTTTCTGTTTTTGATTGTTGATGCAAGTGGCAATGAAGACTGCCTTAAAAAATATAATATTCACTCACAGAAAAACACTTACACCATTTATTATTAAAATGAAATGAAAAAAATTATGTTAAATGAAAACAACACGATTTGCAACAGACTTGGAGCTTTGATGCTCTGTTGTGATTTAATGTTCGTTACGAATTATTATATTTTTTTTTTGTTTACGAAAAGAGATTTTATTATATATAACAAACTACTAAGTTGACAAGATTACAAGTAATTTATGACCTAGTATTTAATATATTGAGTAATTGATAGTAATCACATAATGTATACATGTTTCCTATTATTTGCCGTTAACTGTTCAAAGGACAGACAGGCTCTGGTTTTATTAATACAGTAAACACACAATAGCATTTTGTTTGAATATATTCTTTCTTTGTATTGTTTAATTATTGTACATTTTAGTATAATTATTTAGTGCAATTTTTTATTACAATTGTTTTTTTTATAATGTAAACACAGACAGATGAAACCAGTGATTTTTTTGAAATAATGAAACCCTTTAAACAGTATTAAAATGTACAAATAATTCACGCTAAAGTAAATACCTCAACAGAATATTTTTTCGTTTTATTACACAAAAATAGAAGGTACTACTCTATATAAGTTCAATTAACCAGGGCCAAAAAAATATCCACTAAATAGTGGTAAATGTGTTCAAATATTAAGAAAGTTTGTACATGAAACGCAAAAGTTCACTTTACAATAGAGTAAATTCTTGCAATTTCTCTTCGTTTTCTATCAATTCATTTCATTTTCCCCAATAAATACAATAATAAAGAATTTAGCATTTATATTATGTAAAAAGAAAACAACACCACAAATTCTTTAATTGTAAAGTAACTTTTGAGTTATTTTGTAAATACTTAACCCTAATCACTAGAAGTATATTTATCAATACACTTATTTATTTTTCTTTACCTCATGTGCAGTCATTATAATCATTCACAATTTTAGTTGACGGGGAAACAAAAAAATATGCAACGGACAGCAATTGTAGATCAGTTTATAGTATAAATTTTACATACGCCATCATCTATGAAAATTCCTACTTGCTCTAAATAAATTTACAACGGAATTTTTGTGTTTTATTTTAATACGATTTCCAATCCTTTCAATAACAACAATCCATTGCATTGTGGTGACGTTAACAAAAATCTTCCCAATTTATTTTTAATGAAATGCACGTGTTTTGGTGGTGAACTTTTTCATTAACTATAAGCAAATATTTTTAACATCCATAAACAATCATGATACAGCATATTTGCTTTTAAATATTTATTATGAATTAAACTTGATGATAATGTTTTAAAACTGGATTTAATTAGTTAATTTGTAATAATTACAAATAACTTTACGTGTTACACATAAGATTAGACTACTTTTAATTAGCAACCATTTAAGATTATAAAAAAAATGTATACATATTACTAAATCACGTTTCTTTCGGAGATAATGCTATCAATTTGTAAAAAAAATATTTAAACAAATCCAGGCTTGACTTTGTTTTTGCTTAACATGATGCAACAATTCTTTCAAAAGTTTAAGATTATTTCTACAAAATTATTGGCCAGAGACCCCTTCCTTTCGTTTTTGATCCTTATATATAGCCAAACTTTAAAATAATGTTTTATCATCTTTGTAATTTTTGTGTTAAAACTACAACTATTTGTAATTATAGGTAATTATGTACATATTTTATTTATAAAGAATGTATTTTTAAATTCAACATGTAAAACCCTTCATACTTTACCAAAATAAAAATAAAAAATTAATTTGTTGAGAATAATTTTTCTTTCATCTAAAACATGCATATTTTCAAATTCATTTTCCTGCATTTGTTTAACTCAGCTAATACTGGTTAATTTAATAGCAAATTACATTTATTCAGCAATGGCAGACAGTGTTTTCCACACTCGTTCTTTGGGTACAGCTGTAGAAGGTATAAAAGACCAATATGCTGATGGAAAGGCAGCCAAAGTATGGGAAATATTTATTGGTGATAAAAATTCACGTACACAAAATTATAAAAACTTTTTAGTTGGTTTATTGAGAAAGAAGGGATGCAAACGCGTCTTAGATGTTGCTTGCGGCACAGGGTACTTGAAGAAATCTGATTAAATTTTATTACTAGACTTTACGAGTTTATTTTTCCCTTAGAATTGATTCAATAATGTTATTAGAAGAAGGATTTGAAGTTGTGTCCGTTGATGCATCCGATAAAATGCTGAAATATGCATTAAAGTCTCGTTGGAATCGGCGCAAGGAACAAGCATTCGACAATTGGAGTGAGTATTTGTTTGTATATCCGATTTGCAGTATTTTAATATGAAATTTTAGTTATTGAAGAGGCAAATTGGCTAACACTGTACGACGACATTGAAGACATTGTTGGAAACGGATTTGATGCTGTTATTTGCTTGGGAAATTCTTTTGCTCACATGTTGGACAATTTCGGAGACCAAAGAGAACAAAAGTAATCAATTATTAAAAATATATTATTAAAATAGTATAATTGTATTGATTTTGTAGGCAAGCTTTGAAAAACTTTGAAAAGTGCGTAAAACCCGGTGGACTACTACTAATCGATCATAGAAATTATGACGATATAATCGATACTGGTAGAACAGCTTCCAAATGCATATATTATAATGTAAGCTACTAATTTTAATTTGAATTTAATAATATGTAGGAGTATTTTCAGAGTAAACATACAACTGATATAAGAACGTCTGTTTTGTATGTAAGTGGAAGACCAGCTTTGGTAACACTCGATTATTTTATTGACACGTCGTTCAATTTTGAAAAGACTGATAATGAAGAATTAAGCAACGACTGTATTAGGTAACGGTGTAGTTTATATTATTATCTATTATGATTTATATTAATAATAGATATTAATTTGTTATTGCAGTGAATTCCGTTTATCGTATTATCCACACAGATTGAAAGTGTTCAAAAGTATGTTGTTTGATGCCTTTGGTGAAAATTCGAGTTACAATATTTATGGAGATTTTAAACAACTTCAAGACATTGAAGTGCCAAACTTTTATATTCACGTTGTTGAAAAGTACAGCACATTCTTTTAAATATTATTTATTGGTTTTGTAATTTTAATTTATATTAGTGCATGTTTATTCTTGTTATCATGTGTTGTAAGAAATTGTTTTACTTGTGAAATTATTTTTTGTTATGTCGTGTCTTATGTAATTTATACCATATATGTAAATGATTTGTATATTGATAAAATAAAAAATTTAAATATTTTCTAATCAATAATACGGTTTTGTTGGATGCCTATAGTAAATAGCTGAAATGAGAATCTAAAAATAATAGTGAATTAATTTCGAAAATGCGCTACGAATGAATAAACTTCCATAAATGTATTGAATAAATATCGCGAGTTTTTGGAAATTCGATTAATCAGCATTTAACAAACCATTTAAATTTAGCGTTGACATCAGAATTGTGTACATTTTCAGATAAATTCTTTACACAATTCACTTTTCATACCAAAAGTTTCATTTTAATTTATGACCAAACACCCAATTACCCGATTCTGCTATAAACGATTACAATTTACGTAAAAAAAATAAAATAGGTTGTAAATTAAAAAGTCAGTCAGCTTCTGTTTACATGAACTCCTTTACTTTATAGCAACAATTAAGTTACTTAATTAAAACAGTAAATTTTTAACATAACATATAAACATTCATTTCTCGCTAGATTATATCTTTCACGAAATAATTTACACCTCTTAAAAAAAACCAACATGAAACCCACAATAAAAAAATACTAAAATAGTAAGGGTACACTGCCCTTGATTCATTTATCTGTTTGATGATTGCGCGAGAGGTTTCTTGTAATAGTGCGGGAGTAAAGTTATAATACAAGTTGCGTTTTAGTGGGAGATAAACTTGTGTTGGAGAGTTTATACCTGCCTTCTATTCGAAGGCCCAGAATCTGGCTAGTATCTGTCGCGCGGTCTTTTAGATCGCCAGCATCCCGTTGCTGTACCAAACAACACAGTATAACATATAAGACAAGTTTACGTATCAAAACGGCACACGGATTGATTCATTTTCAAAAAATATAAACAATTTGTGTAAAAAT
This sequence comes from Oryzaephilus surinamensis, assembly GCA_004796505.1. Lineage (NCBI taxonomy): Eukaryota > Metazoa > Arthropoda > Insecta > Coleoptera > Silvanidae > Oryzaephilus > Oryzaephilus surinamensis. Next base: position 10,162 of record SSSI01002045.1, read on the forward strand.
GCTACAGTACGACGACGAACTGTCTCAACGTTTAGGACTACCAACAATCGACAATCAAAATTATAGTACCGATACAAATAATAACAGTGATAATAATGATCTAAAAACGAATCGCGGTGATAAATACTCGTTACGGCCACGTTCAGTTCGTCGTAGAAACAACAACAACAATAACAACAATTGTAATAATAATGAAGATGCAGAAGAGACGGCAAATATAAAAATACGTAAAACGAACAGTTTAACGAAACCAAAACAAAAAGCGGCACCATTAAGTAAATATAGAAGAAAAACGGCCAATGCACGTGAACGGAGCCGAATGAGGGAGATAAATCAGGCGTTTGAGGCATTAAGGAAGGCCGTACCTCAAATGTCTGTAACGCAGCAAAGCAATGAGAAATTAACGAAAATTACCACATTAAGACTGGCTATGAAGTACATATCAACATTAAGTGCCGTATTAACAAGCAATAGTAGTCCATCAGCATCGTTGTTGGATCCGACGCAAGACATATTTTCGGAATGTAGCGAACTGGACTGTTTCTTGTTGGAATCGGATGGTGAATCGTTGCCATTGAACAGTGATTTATCGGATCATTCATTAACGCCCGCCGATTTTTCCGTTGATTTTCCAGACGATTCGTTAACACCAGTCGATTTTACGCCTTTATCACCCGATCTAACCGATCATTTAACTCACTTTGATCCGTTCTTATCTGATTTTAGTTAACATACTTTTATTTATATATTATGTTTTTATAGTAAATTGTATCATTTTGAAAATCCGTCCTTTGTACATTATTATATTAGGTTTTTTTTTTTTAAAAAAAAAAGATAACTATACTGTACTTATTTAATTTATTATTTTATAATTTTATAAAATACTCGGGTTGTAAACTCTTGTAAAAAATGTGCCTTATTATACGTGTAATTATTATTATATTTTTTTTAGTTATATTGTGACTGCAAATATACAGTAAACAATTTATAAATTTTAAGCTTTCAAAGCCAGTCATATAATGCTCATTATACTATTTATTAGATAAATTGTTTATTTTTTTATGTAATATACATGAAATGCAAATAAATATAGAAACTTTTTAAAATATAATATATATTTATTTGTTTTATTTATTTATGTGTTGATTTTGCAGAAAGAAATTGTTGAATTTGAAATATTGCTACACATAGAGAGAGAATGGTAAGTCTAATAAATAAATAAAATGGTCAAGCTTGAAAAATATATCTATATATCTTGTGACAGTTTTCTTACAAGAATTTATTTTCAATATTATTATTTAATATTATAGACAATTTTTATTATATAGTTATGTAGTATGTATACATACATAATATACAATATTTTAACCTGAATTACAGCTTTAGGTTTACTGTTAAATTTATAGAAATTAATTTATGTATATGGTTTAAGTATTTTCAATATAAATAAAAAGTTTATTAGGTAAATGACGCTAATAATTGCGTTAGAAATAGGTGAACATATACAAGTTTCTCAAAAACAATTTCAAATTTACAGTTTTATGGTGTTTATATGCAATTTGTTGGCTAAAATTTATACGAAGATTCTATACTAACTATAATTTACTTATTAATCAAATTGGGTAAAATATTAAGTAAATTTTATATACGATTATGAAATTCGTATTACATTTACGATCAATCTTACAATTAATTAAAATCCAAAAAAGCTTTAATAGAGATTTGCATCTCATTGCACCTGACGGATTTAATGTTCCAGGTATTACAAGAGCTTTAAATTCGAGAATCAATATTTTTCCCTTGTCAGTTATATCGTATTTACGAGGATTTAATCAAGCATTGTATTTCATAAATTAGTCACGAGGAATATTTCTGAAAAAAACACTGTAAAACTGGTATCAATTGCAGTTTTAATAGTGAAAGTCGTAGGCGAATATTGAATATTGTGATTGGTAAAATTGGTAACAAGTAAATGTTGATTTTTATTGTGATTGGATAAATAAAAACACCTACATAGTTTTTTGTTTACAATAATTAAGTCTCCTTTTTGTTTAATTATATTGGAAACCACATGGAGATGGCAAAACTTGGTCCAACAAGTCATACAAGAAATAAAATCTAGTGAAGAAGATGAAATTTTTGTTAAAAATCCAAACCTATTTGAATGGATTGTCCTTCAAAGGACGTCTTATGTAGTTTATTAAATATGTACATATAAATAAGACTGATATCCTTACTCCTACGGATTACTTATTCACATTCTGACCTAAATTGTATATATGTTACTTTACATAGGCAAAAACTCATTGTATTCTATATTTTCTTAATTGGAATTCATTGATTTACTTTGACATACCTATAATAGCTATTTGTATTATTATTATACTAATGTCTTGAATAGAATTTATTATTTTCTGTATGAATAATATATATACATGTATATATTAAAAATAATTCTTAAAAAACGAACACAAAAACCACCATGCACTGCCCATTATGCTATTATCTGTTGTGATGATATTGTTTTGCTTCCCTTTTGTATGAAAGCAGCGAACACACAGATTTAAATCCAGTTTTTCTGTTCATTTTTATTTTTTCCAACCATATTATATATATATTGTGCTCGGCTGGAGAAAATAGAGGTGTCTTGGGGTTCAACACTAAACTGACTGCAGGTGGCCAACTGTAAAATGAGTGAACACTTTTGTACATCTTCTGAGGAGCGGTTGATTACATCTGTCATGTAGTTTTCACAACTTTTCATATAAATCCTTCAAATGTGGTACGTACAAATTTTTCACATTGTCTAAAAACACTCTTCCATACCTTGCCATACAATACCTATATATAGATTGTCATCGATTTTGAATTGTACAAGTTTTTTCCATCATCATCATCATTGGCGACCTTTTCCCATTTAATCACAATTATGATCAATTACAAATATCATTAAAACGAAAATTAAATACACACAGACTGTTTTATAAATAAATATATATTTGTGAATGTGTATTTATTGCATGGAGCCGTAAATATTTACGATGCCATCCAAGTTGTCCAATAAAACGTTAACAAACGAGTCGCCACTGGAAAAGACATAAGAACAGCCATATATTATAGATGTCAATTACTAAATGAGCCCGTGCCAGAAGCCGCTGATCTACAAAAAATGATTTATAATAAACATAGCTTTATACTGTATATATATATGTATGTATAAATGGGAATGTATATATAATATACTAAACTTTTGTTTAACTTTATAATATAATATATATGTGTGTATGGATAATATACGAAATGAATGTGGAAAAGAATTGCTTCCTGATTATTATCTGTAATATGGCAGACTGGTAATATGTACCATGTTTCATTAGTGTTTCTAATAAATCCAATTAACAGACCATTATTGGCCTTTAGGGGCCATTTTCTACAATATTCCAAGCCAATTTGCCTATACAATTTGAAATTGTTGCACAATATTACGTTTTTTTTCCATGGTAATAATTAAAGTCGTCTTAATTATTACTAGATCTGGTGTTAATTGTAAGTTGCGAAACTACATATAGTGTTTTTTTCATTATGCAAATTGTGAACTCTAATTATTTAAAAACAAGAAATATATCTTCCATATCTTTCCTTTTTAAACGAAATTAGAGAAATGTTACAGAACAACACATACAAAAATCTATTTAATTAATTAACGAGGAAAAAAGGTGAGTATTTCGTAAAATGTAATTAAATATTTAATTAAAGGTGAATATATTTTTGTTGCTCTTCTTGACAAAACATTTATACTAAATAATAAATTTCGACAAACTTACAAGAAAAGTTAAAAGTGATTTCATGTATTTTCAGTTTTGAGAAAAAAAGTGATACTGTATATTACAACACTGAATAGTAATTTATAGTATGTTGTCAATAATTAAATATGAACATAACATATTCTGCGATCTCAATTAATTTAATAATAACCATTATATTTATACGTTTTAATTATTTGAACTATTATAAAATGCATAACTTTTACATTGATTTATTTCCATTGTTGATACATAATTAAATCACTTTTGTTTGCAAATTATGTTTTCCTAGGAAAAGAATCAATTATCTGTAATCGTTAATCAAATAACAATAATTTATTATAAGCAAATTTTTGACGTTCTTGTAGAATGTAGATTTATATCATTATAAAAAAATTCAAGTTATAACATTTATGTTAAATAGTCTCGAAGATTAATTTAAATCGATAATAGTGATTCCATTTTATTATTATACACATTATAAGATACAATAATAGTTTGTCAAATTATCTGCTGTGTATAATAACTAACATGCTATCGTTGAACAATGGAGAAAATTATGAATAATAATCAAATGGTAATTTCAATTTTGAAATGAATTGAATTTGTTTCGATTGTATTTAGTTGAATTGAATATATCAGAACAAATTTTATATAAAGGCAACACAAAAGTATTTTAGCCTTAACATTCAATGATATTGGCATTGTATTTTTTCCGCTTAGAAAAATGATTTAACGACAAATTTGTCGTGTTGAACAATTAATAACCATTAACCATCGTAAAAATATTGTTGAAACATGATTCCTTCTATGAATGTAAAAAGTATTAATTTTAGTATACAACTAGGTAATAATTAGTACATAGGAAACACGAACAACGTGTAAATAATTTGTTTAATAATAAAGTTGTTAATCTATTGTGAAATATAATATTCACAATAAATGGAAATATTGTTAAGATAATGTTTTTAAAACAAAACACTTTTATTGTCATCGAAAGTTAAACTACCATAAACAAAACAAGAAACTTTATAACAGAAAGCTTTCTGAAATAAATTTTAATCCAAAACCGCCAGTTCCGAAATTTCGAAATTAAATTTAAAGTTTTATATATAAAAGTCGAGTTATATGGACAAGATGTCATAAAAATATAAATTATTTATTTAATATTTGTTTTGTATTATTTGTATTTGTATAGAGAAGAGATGGAGACTTCAACGACCGCACATCAGACAACCAGCTACTTAATAAAAATATTTCTACTATTATAAAATGTTTATATATATGTTGTAGAATTTTTTAAATTGATTATAATACATTTCTTTCTTGTGATACACATGCACACAAACAATTTTTTTCATCTAGACAGTAACTAATGAAGACATAAATGACCCAACTTTTTCCCATTTCAAACATTCAAATATTATATTTAATACAAATAACTGAAACTGAAATATACGATACAATTTATTTAAATTATAAATTTTAACACGAAAAATATAATACAGGAACATGTTTTTAGGTGATGCTGTGGGAATAAAAAATTCCATACGTACACAATTAGTAAAATATAAATCATATTAGTATTATTTACATATATTTCGAATTGAAGTTTAATTTGAATAATATATTTATTCATATGTATATACAATAATAAATACAAATTCTAATATATTAGCCTTTAGGTAAACTAAGCCATAGAACAACAATAAAAGCCCATAGCTTTTTAAAAGACGTTTCTAATAACAAATAAATCAGTATCTGATGGACGTTGCATGATCGAAATCTTGTTAAAGAAAGTTCATTTATTTTCTTCGTAATCAGTTGACAACAGCCATTCGAATATGTATATAGGCATATAGTGGAATGCCCATTATTTAAAATTAAAACACAACGAAGCGTGAACGATTTTTAAATCAAATAATACCAGAATTTTTCAACTCGCGATAGCAACAATTACGGAAGAAAATTTATAATAATAATTCAATGAAAGCGCGTTTATATAATTTGAAACACGTTTCAAGTGCAACTTCCATATATTCACTCTCAGATATGCTGTTACATAAAACAATTAACATAAAATCATTAAAATCAGAGGTCAGCTAAAGATTTTTGCTGTAAAAAAATCACACTTGATTTTTGTCATATTACAAGATTGCCACATGATTCATAAACGTCAAATGGACGTAACCTAATTTAGAACAAATTCAGCAAATGTGACAACATGCCAATATTGTTAATTAATTTTCAATTAAATTTAATAATCACATTAGGGTAGTTTAAATTATTACATTGGTAGACTTTTCCAGCTAAAAGTTACGTGGGATTTTTCTTAAAGGAAAAATATTATAGATCGATTTTTATTTAAAAATTAAAACTGTGTTAAAACTATAAGTAGTATTTTTCTGTAAAATGATTTTTCGTCATCTTCATAATTTTTAATTAAATTTGATAATCAGAAAGAGGTATTTTAAATTATTACATTTTAGTGCAGTTTTTCAACTAGTCACGTGGGATTTTTCTTAGTGGAAAATACTATACATATGCTGTATAAATTATTATTGTTACAATATCGTCCACGTGAACATTTCAGAAATGAAATCATCATAAACGTGATTTGTATGTTTGCGGTCCGAATCACGAGTGAAACGTCACTTCCGACTTACATTAAACGTTATTTGTATCTGTTCATGTTTTTCTGAAACTGCATATAGCGGCTTCTGCATATGCATATACATATATATAATGGAGAAATCACAATATATATATTTTAAATCGTGATTGTACCACAGTTATTTCGAACATACAACATCACGGTTAAAATAAACAAGTTTCATTAATAAATTGTTGATTTAATTAGAACAATTGTTTTTCGGGGCTTAAATTCGGTTTTATCGATTTGTACTTTGGCGTTTTTTTTGTCGGAATGTTTTTGATGTGAATTTGATGTCAGACCACCCAAATTCGTGAAATGTATATCATTGATTTGTTTTCAGCTACCAAAAATACTATTTACATTTCATCGTACATTAATATATGATTGAAATACAAAGTACTAATTACCTTATGATTAATTAACCAAGAAACATCATTATTTGTTCATATAATATTGAGATATTAAAGAATATACATGTATAGGGAATTGATTTGGTATTAACGGGACCAAAATAAATTTGAACAAGTGAAATTTGATTAATGAATTTTCTATTAATCTATTATGTTTCCACCTGCGAAATTTATTTTTATATGATGAGATTTGTTGTACGTGGGAACTTGTCTAAAAAAGGGAATGCACATTTTAATGTCATTTAAAAAATTGAGAACAAGGTGTTAATGAAACGGTTATATACTAGGTAGTAAGTTTATTTACTAAACAAATAAATAAAACAAATATGGGCAGTACTTGAATCTAGTATTCTCATCGGAAATTTTTAAGACAATTTCTTTTATTATACAATAATTTAGATATATGAATGGTTCATTTATACTCACTGTACGTATATGTATAGAAGAACATAAAATAAAGGTATAAAAGTAAATAAGGAAGAATTTTATTTTCAAATTCTGATGCTACTTCTGTAATTACTATTACTTTGCAACTTACTTGTACATGGAAGAACATAAAAATACGTTGTTAATGGTCCCCGTAGACAGAAATTCATATAAAAAACCACTATTTTATTACATTGTATTTCCTAAATCTATATAATTCATAAATAAAACTCGAAAACGTTTAATTAAATGCATTTTTTACAAGATAAGAAAATTACAACAGAAGATATAATAGAATCGTTATCAATTCGTATTAAGTATTAACAGCGATAGGTGTAATATAAAATGACCTGCCATCTTTTAACCTGTGCATATACATAAATGAGTGAAAATCATGAGTAAAACATTCTTTTTCCAGTAGTCAGGTTTGGATTCTTACAAAATTTACTATTTTAACATAATAATACTACGAGTATAATATGATGACATGATTGAAGAATATTTAATGCTCCCCTTTATTTTGTGGAATAAAAACTATATTTATATCGTACAAATAATAAATAAAGCTTTATATATATAGATAAAAGAGATAAAAATCGTCAGATAATCGATGTGAATTTTAAAGCGAAAGATAAAAATCTTTATGTCCATGACATATTGAATTGCTTTTAAGAGATGGAGCATTCAGAATTGTAAAGTAGTTTAATACTTATTGTGTTTCATAAAAGTTGATGATTAATGATATATTTATCAAATTTACAATGTTTTGACATACATAACATGATCGTTGAAGAATAAAAAAAGGACGCGATTTGAATAAGTGACGAATAAATTTAGAAAACAATAAGATATTAAAGTAGGGTATAATGTTTTTTATATACAGAAATTCATATAATAAACTTTATGACATTATATAATAATAATGTGCAAAATCGTGACCAGATTTGCAAAAAAACATTAATAGCACAATTGACAAGAATTTTCAGATGAATCGCTGTATGCCAATGTTTTGCGGAATGGTACGTGCTTTTAAATATATATATTAATAAATTTATTGAAAATCCGCCAATGTAAATAATAAAACATACATATTAAATATGTTGAAGGAATTACCACGAAGTGCAGTTTTCTAATAATTGCACGTGCATAGAACCCGGAAGGCGTGTCATTTATCTATTGATAAAAAAAATTGGCAGGCACTAAAAATGTTTATAAGTTCACGGAGCTAACCTTTGATCTTGTGCAGATGTTGCAGAAATTTTAAGCAAAAATATTAAAATAGTTGCTCTCTAATTAAGTAAAGACATTGAATACTTATCATGATTGGTTTGGCTAATACCATCTTATATAACGGGAATCAATAATCAATATTATATATGATATTAATTTAAACTAATAACCGCGCAACTCTCATTATATGGACACTGCGAGGATGAGGACCCGAAATTGCCGTGATCGGCAATTATTCAAACAATTGCTTTCACCTTTGATCCTGATTGTCGCATTTTTGTCAAACGAATGGCTCTCCCAGCAGTCTCCAATGTTCTTACACTAACTAAAAAAACGACGGAAAAATATGTAAATGATATTTTGGTTTAATGAGTATGTAAATTTGTTAACACTTAAACATGTCAAAATTATCCGACAGTTAAGGTCACGAATTAAAATTTTTACGACTGATGTTGTGACTCATCTATAAAAAGCATATTAATCAGTAAATATGAAAATTTTGGGCTTAATGTCACGCTTCGGAATTCAGTTGAATATTTCAAAGAAATAGGTACTACGGGTACTCAATGGGGCACACTGCGTTGACTACATGTTGTCCTATTTGCATGTGTAGATGCGAACAGCGACGCTACATTTCGTTATCGTTTCAATCTGCAGTCAAATCGTGAGACGTCGATGGTCTCTTTAACGAAGAGGAATCTTTTAATCGATATTCACAAAGTCCTGTAAAAATAATAAGCCTTTGGTACATTTTACAGTAAAACCGCCACACAGAGATCTTGATAATATCAAAGAACAATAGGGTATTTTGTTCAGTGATTTCTTTGGTCTGCCCCGAAGAAGAAGATTCTCTTCTTCCACTCTTGTTTGTATATTTATTTTGGTGCGTTTTGTTTTCCTTCTCGTTTCGCTACTCTATTTATGCGAATGTTAATCTCATAATTCCGAATTTACTTGTTCCTTATTCTTGTTCCATTATTTTCCGGTTACATTAATTTTCGATCACTTTATGATAATGAAACGATTGTTTGCCGGATTTGTGTGCATTATCTTCGCCCACGCAACAATGACGCACCAACATTTCGAAAATAGTTTAATTATCGTAGCGCGAATATCGCATAAGTGGCAATTTGAGGTGTTAATATAAAATCACACTTTCTATCTAATTTTTGATAATAACAACAATTTTTCTACTTGTTACGTATTGATTTAAAAGTTGAATTTTCCCACGTACTCCTGACATGTACTTACTGAAGAATAAGTATAAGGATAATATTGTCTTAAGCCCTATATATATAGACGGTGTGGGACATGTCTGGTGGCGCGATTCTGACAGTTCGTGTCTTGTATCAACAACGTGCATCGCTGCCACTAATTGCTCTCAGATAACACTGATAAGAACTGCTCATGATGAACGACTATAACTCATCCTAGCCGCTCTCCATGTTCTCTGTCTACTTTAATTGGTACCTGCTCTTATATTTCACTCTCTCAAACTAAAACACTAATTTATTATATATATAGAATCGTCGTGTTCGTGTTGTTCGAGTTTAGGTAAAATATCCACCAACTAACAAAGTATACAGGTACAAAGACACAATAATAATTGCCGTCATGAATTTGAACTGTAACGAATTTCAGTTTAAATCCATTCCTTTTATTACAATCTATCTATGTTATTTGAATATACATACATATATGTATATTGACAATATCGTAAAGAATCTTTAAAGCAATTTAATTATATTCTTTAAGTGTTTTAAAACGTATGAAAGAAACATTGAAAAAGGCATCCCTATCAACGTTTTATGTGCATATATTTATGATTTGAATATTTTTTAGCAAATAACCCCTGTCACATTGTACAGACTTGATGACAACATGAAAATAAAATATAATTACTGATCAAGCGACAATTTTATACATACTGAACCGGTTGTCTTTCAGATCCCCTGCAGTGTAGAAGGCGTTTTTATAAACACTCTGTACTACGTATATATCTATTAATAAAGTATTTAACGTTATATATTTAGTAGAAAATAAATAAAAATAAAATACTATCTGATATTTTTTAATTATATGTAAACTTTATTTAAATTGTATATTTATTTCGCTTGGCGTTTTTAAAAGGGGTACAATTTATATGCATATTTAATTATTACTAATTTATATAAATATTATTTTTTTCTTGAACTCTTTGAACTTTTTTGTAATATTTTATTACAAAACTCAAAACGATTAATGGTAAAAAGAAAACACTTTTATAATTAAAATTTGAATTTTAAATTTATATTAGGAATTTTTTTATGTTTTTTAGGGAAACAATTACCTAACTAGTAGACTAAGATATAGTGTTAGATGATAGGATAAAATCACCTAAAGCTATGCAATCTTGATTATTTGTTATGAAAAAATCTTAACTACTATACTTTGGCGCCTTTGTCCTAACCATTAACATAAAAAATTTCAAATTATAGAACAAGAGAAAAATTGAATTTTTAAACTTGTTTAAAAAAATCATCATTTTCCACATTGACATGTTCCATAATTAACAAACTTACATATAGTACCACTTAACATATGTTACATTATGTATTATAATGCCGTGAAAATTGTTTTTTTTTACCTTTCTCCTAACATCTCCTACATATGTTATTAATATGCTTTGTTTGTATGAATAACTATTTAAAATACAATAATTAAAATTACTTTTGAATGTTAATAGCTTCTTCAACAATTCTGTTTATCAATTAAATATATGATAAATTGCTTTTCTCCTTTTCTATCATAATTTATTGTGATTGTTGAGAGGGAAGAGAGTTTCTTTTTCAACATGCAACATGAGAACCACAAAAAAAATACCAAATTTACTTTCATTTCACCAATAATAACAGTTCGATTGATAAAAACGCAAATTAAACATTAACAACATCCATTAATCACTTTTTATCATTTAATTGTTAAAATACAATACCATCAATCGATTATAATCTGTTTAAATGTGAACGTAATAATAATAATATGCAAACGTACTTCCTTATTAGATTGTAAGTACATTCATTATAATCCATTCTCGAATATAATACATACAAGTTTATAAAGGTGTATGTATTTAATTATTTACACACCTATCAAAACGATTTGTAATTGATTCACAAATGCTGTATCAATTCGTGTGCCGTTTTTCTGCATAATAAGAATACACTTCTTCGTAAGTGTGCATATTGTAATGAAGGAGCAATTTGAAGAAAGAAGGTGTAACTATCAGTTAGGTGTTTATTAGGAGGTGTTGTATATTGTGGATATATAAAAGCCATAGTTTGGCATGTGCTCTCGCAGCGGGTGTTCGTCGCGACCAAAGACGAGGCTCTCCATATGCACACAGAGCCTTCAATGCACGCGCTGCCACTCCGTTCAGCTCTTTGGTAGAAGAAAAACTCCGTAGGTATACTTGTTGCAATATACCTGTACCACCTCTGACCCAGCAGCTGACCTGGCACCGTGTGTAGTGCTCTTTGACCGCTGCTGTGTGCGCTCGCTTGGCCGTTCTTCGTACAAAAAATCATTTATATTACGCAACCGAACACAATTTTTACGACCGCATCGTTTTTAATTAGTTTTTAATTATATTAAGCATGCTGGCTGGGTGTGGGCTGGATGAGTTCTCCCTGTAGCCATTTTGAACGCAGTTTACCCTACAGCCGAATTTTATAGGAAAATTATCCCAAGATAATCTCGGTGATGGTTTTTAAGACCGGATTATATGAGACGATGGGTGTGTTTATTCCTGATGGTTGAGTTTTTCCATCTGCATTATTATGTAATTTATTAAAGTAAATCAATTTAGAATTTAATGATTATATATAATAATTATTTATAAAAGACATGATTTATGATATTAAATTAGTGGAATTGTGGTAATATATAGGTAGTATGTTGCAATTAATTAATAACAAATCTTTACATCCTTTAGTGCCAATTGTGTGTATTTGTTTAAATGAACAATTTTTTTTTGAAACTTGTAGAAAAGACTTTTACATTTATGCCACCTTAAAGAGAAATAAATCTTTGTAAACCAGCAGCAGTAAAGTTAATTGACCAAAGAACAATCTATACAAGATTAGGCCGATCAGATCGTGACTATACCATCTTTTACAAATATATTTTACCGACAGATTAATATCGTATTTTATACAAGTTTTTCAATATAATTTCTAATAATAATTCTCAGTATATATAGTCATATTTTAATAAATCCTGTCATAATTTAATTACTATAAATTTCTCATAAAGTCTTAAATTTCATTAGTGGTATTACGAAAATATTTATTATGAAAAGAAAGTTTTGTCATTTGACATTTTTCACACAAAACATTTTTATATTAAATTATGGGAATGTTATTTAGTTGGTTTTGGGTGGCCGGCATTTTTATTATTAATTCTATTGGATGTAATTATACCCTTGATTACTATTATAGTCTAGTCATACGTAAGTGTGTCTATTAATTATAGTGAACAACTAAATGGTCTTAAATTACTTGAAACATTGTCTGTTATCTCAATTTCCATTATAAGAATTCCTCAATTCTCTGTTCATTCAAATTGAACATATATGTATACAGTATTATAAAGTAACTTTTATTATTGCAATTTTTTCAGTGAAATAATTACAACATAAACATAATGATTGGAATAAAGATTTAAATATAGACATCATAATTAAGATATTATATGAGAAGCATAAATTCCTGATGGTGGTCGTCTTTGGAGGTAAATTGCAGCAGAAATCTTTAAAAATCAATTAAAGCTCATGCAGAATTAATTTTTGACAAGTGCAAAAATTACAAATATCTTATATATAAATGTTCATTTCTTTTCGATTGCTAATCAGTTCGATTTAAAATCAGTATTTAATTGGCAGGATCTACAAAAGAATTTTAAATCATTTATAAAAAGATATTAATTAGTTTTTATCTGGTTGATGTTAAAATTCCACATGTACATTAATTGAAATGTATAAGAATTCTTTTTTCTTGCAAAATTAAATTATACGTTTCCTACGATTTAACTTTTCTTGTTTTATTTCGGTTGTGTGCTTTTTTTTAAATATATATTCATTTTAAGAATTTTACTGCACAGTTTTATTTTATAAGTATAGCAATAATTGCATTCACAAGTAAAACTGCAAAAATTCCGTTCACAAACAATTTCTTTGGGCGTTTATTAGCCATAAATTTAAACACTGCAGAGTAAATAGGATTTTAATCGATTTGAAAAACGGATGTATAGCTTTTATAATGAATGGCAATCAGCAAACAATTTTAATGTCTAGTTTAGAAAATAATTAAGTTTCAACTTGTGTTTTATTAAAATTAATTGTGTCTACTATTTGTGTATGTTATTAGTACTATAGCTGCTGTAGATGCATTTAATTCACTAGTTATAAATTGCGCAAATTTAAACGCAATTTAAATGATATATGCATCGTTAAGTTTTTTTTATTTTAAATCATTTAAGAGTAGTACTTTAACTAAAAAAATATTTGACGAACACACTTATATAATAAAATAAACATATACGCACACATACAACCATGTAAACGACCTGAAGATCAACAATCTAGATAAAAAGTGAGTGATATATAGGTAATATAAAATTATTAAGTGCACACATTTATTAAATTAATTGAAGTGTAAATTTAATACCGATTTAATTACTATATTGCATTTTTAATTAGATATCTACAAATATTTTAATAGTAATTAAAACGCAAAGTGAATTCCAATTTCAAGTATAAATAAGAAACCGTCTAATGAAAGGGTAAACTGCACTGTGTTTAAGCTTTGCGAGCTTTATCCCAATAATGGGGAGCTTTTTCCATTAAACAATGAAGGCCCTCAAATCAGACCAAAAAATTCGAATCGAATCAGAACCAAAATAAAAATTCAATGTAATTGCGATTGTGAAATTAATTAATCTTTGTTTACAAAAAAGATGCAATCTACAGTTTGGTTAAAAAACCGTGAGATAACCAGTAGCGACTCGTAATCGTAACCGTCATCACATCATTAGTGACTTGTGTCTTTGCTTATATCATATCTGGTATTTTTATCTGTTCCTTCTATCAAGTCATTCCACTCCTATATACATATACATACGTACATGTAAGTGGTCCATCTTCGTCCTTGCATTATAATAATTATTATTTTCTCATGTAAATATTAATATACTACCAATGTGATGTAATGACGTTAATATCATACATACGAAAAAAAACAACAATATTATAAATGGACCAATTCATTTCTATAAATGCAATTAATGTTTATTCGTACATTCATATTATAATGTTCTGATTGATTGACCGATAAACTGTTTCAATTAATTTTTTTAACACTTGGGGTGAATAAATTCGAATTCAACATTCTTTCATTTGTACATTTTATTAAGCTACTAATATTATAAATTATGGATGGGATTGTGATGGTGATTTTCAAAAGGAGACAAAACAGTAGCGTGGAAAATCCATAAACATGTAAAATTTTATAGATACACAAACACTAATATTATGCTAATATTTTCTTGGGATATTATAAATATAGGAGTGGCCCAACAATACTTGTACTTATAACTATGTAAACAAAACAAAAAATATCGAATATAACTGCAAAATTTTCACATCAATATTTTAGCATCTTATAGGTGTATAGTTTCTTTTAAATCTTTGTATTAAATAAGATGAAATCTCTAAAATAAGTGTGTCTATGCTGATTTTATTGTTAGGTAAAAGCCATAGAGAGCTCCTGTAAATAATGCACGAGTTTGTATTATACAACTATATAGGTACGGTGTAGTAATATCAAAATATAAATACCATCAAACTGTCATATGGACACAATTTATTACAGCCACTTTTGCATGTTATTTTTTTATTCGATTTCATTCTTTCTCTCTTCCATATACTATCATATTCTCATTTATTCAACCCTGAATTGTCTACTTCAATATGTAAGCATATTTTATTTGAAAAAAATTATGTATGGGAATATATACGTTTTTATAGATTATTATAGAATTTTTATTATCGCCATAAAAAAATATTTTACTGTGTGTGGTGTAAAGAAATTTTAAATAAACATGAAAACTTTATTTCACAACACTGAAAAAATAGCCATCAATTGGAAAATGGACAACAGTCAAAATAAATTCTTTGTTATTAGAATCCACAATGGCAATAATAGTGTCAAAATAACTTACTGTAATCACATGATGTTTAGATAAAAAAATCTGTGCAGATTTGCAAAATTTTATGGTGTTTAGCTTGTTTGGTGCTGGAATGAATTTGCACGTTAATGATATGTCTTTTACCAGTATGTACACCAGAAATTGCTATAAAATCAACTATTTATGTGCACACAGTTGAATGTAATTTGCCATGTTATACTGCGAATTAGAATACAGTTCATGTATGTTAGGATTCATTTGTACAGTGCAAATGAGAGTATTAAGATCAGCAAACATGACATTTACCAGGAACCTACACTATAGGTTTCGAACAAGTTGTCACACCATTATTACCCCAAGTAGGTGGACAGCACATTCCTGCACTGATTTTATTATGATTATAGAAAATGGTTTACATACCACAAGAAAAACCATATTATTTAAATAGCTATACACTTTTATATTTGCAATCATTAAACGGTAATAAAAAAAAACGTTTAATTCAATTTGAATATATTAATAAAATTAGTTTCATATAAATTTTAATGCCATTTTATGGTACAGTTGTTTTTTTGATGATTATTGCAATTTTTCATTCAAATATTATAGGCGTGTCGACAATTTTACATCTCAATTCCGTTTATTATTCAATTGAGTTTTTGTATTTATTATATTCTATAATTCATTTTTCACCTGTTGGCTGTTTGTGCATTGAATTTTAAGATTTTAATACTTATAGATATATAAATACCAGCCATTCTTCTCTTTACTTGTGTTATTCTGTGGAATTTTCTACTTTTCTTATAAATAATATGTATTGAGGAAGTGTAATAGTATTTTCACAAGTGATATATTTTACTGTAGATATATTTATCATTTAGAAATATGTATGTGTATTATATATATGACAATATATTAAAATTCATATATATCTGAGATGTTCAAGATTTTTTTATTGTCAGATACTTTGTGACTCGTCCTCGTATATGTATATATTGAATAAGCAATGATTAATTTAATTCAATTATCAACATATTTAGCAATATACATATTGATTCGATACATGATAATAATAACCATATAACAGTATAATGAAGGAAAATACCAGCCTATTTAACATACTAGGTTACATTATTCAGTTTCAATTTTCTTAAAATAAACCAGTCTGCGAATATGAATAGTAAATTAAATCATAACCAATATAAATTATGGTGTCTGATCGATCAGTAGTATTCTCAAAGGTGCAGTTATACAGACAGTGACATTTTGCAATAAAACATTGCATTGATTTTATAATACAGCCTCCAATACAGTATCAATAAATTATTATTTTACATTTAATCAGTATAAATGTATGTATGCTTTTGAGCTGCTACATAATATGAAGTTGGTTTTCAAGCACAGTTTTATGATCAACACGTTTTCAACGGGTTCTGTTGTTGTGTTACAAAATGTTTGTGCAAATAATTCACACCCAATACGTATTATAACACTTTGTTCCACCAAATCCAATATACATAAATAAATATAATACATATACTGTATAAAAGCGTCTCAGTAGGGCCCGTAAGTTATATTATATTCAAAACAACATACAAAACAAATTCATTTTGCTTCTAACCAATACGAATATTGCCCACAAGTTCAATCATGAGAACAGTTAAATAATGTTGGATGGTTTTGTATATTGGTTGCCGATGGCGGCTGAATATTTCTCAAATTTTAAATAAACATAGACAAGTTATTATATGGAAAATAGATTGAACATCCCTGAGATGAAAACTAGTCTATTTTACAGTTACAGAGAGGTGATGAAATTGCAGGACCGTATCGTTTCGGACTGCCCTTTCAGTTCATCAATCATACACATAATGTTGATATTTCAGCCCGTTGATATTAGATGCTGGGTGTTGGAAAAGTTCAAGAAAGAAACCATTAAACTTGTAGAGTATAGAATTATCTCAGACACCTGTTTAATGTTTTTAGTGTTGAAGAACATTAGTCAATGTAGACAGGACAATACCGAAAGTTAATTTGCCTTTACAGTTAACACACACGCAATGTTTTCTTTCGCATAAACATACAATACACTTAAATAGACTTGAAAAATATAGGTTTGTGTAGCACATTGCTACTTTGCATTGTTCAAATGCCAACAGTTTATTACAAGTATAAGCAAATATATTTTCTATACGTAGATTTGTTGTATAATTTTTCATGTCTTTAAATTAGATGAAGTTTTTCTATTTGTCATATATATTGATGATTTACAACATTGAGTTTATTAGACGTTTAACATGTTACCAATCAGATATTTCGTTTTATTTTGATTTCGGACACAATAAAGAAAACGAAAAACATGCGGTTCGTATTTTCGCTATGCCTAGAATTTAGCATTTTATCTTGTTTTACATTGAATGGTCTGGCCAGCCACATAAATTTTATTATCGAAATATATTTCACTGTTCATCCATTACAGATACTTTTCGAATAAATTTTTTGCTGTTCATTTTTTCATGTACATATAAATATATGTTGAACATTTTTTCCAAAAACTTTTGCAAAATGTATTCATTTATGCTTTTGTTGGAAATTAGATGATTTTCGTACACTGCTACGTTGGTGTAAGAATAAGTTTTTTGTGAGGAAAAAAATCAACCGCAAAAAGGACATACGATATACTGTCCTTGATTGTACAACATAATAAATAAAATGAGTAAAATGTGTTGTGCAACAACCAAAACGAATTTACTTCGTATTGCAAAATATACTGTTATATATAGGGCCAAAGCGATGATTTATTTCTAAAAAATATTCGTACACGCATATGGATACCTTTCATTTTGTTGTCAAATACATTATTTTTTTCTGTTGGTATATCACTTTTAACCCAAAAGAAAACGACAAGAAATACACTTCGTATAATACGTTATATACACACATACAGATATAACTATATTAAACAAAAATATAAAAACAAATATACGATTTTAATGACATGATGAATGGAATTTCGTGTTGAAGAAATATTTTTTCCTGTACAAATATAATTAATTATATGTACAAGTGTGTAGACAACTCATCGTTGTTAAAATATTTCACAATTGGGTAATAATTACGATTTTGTATAGTATATTCTCATATATTTTTATGATTTACTTACAGTGTTCTTCTTTAATATGTGAAATGTGAAATTAAACATCTACAATAAATCTGTGTCTTTATATTAATTTCTTTTAGTTAAAGTGTAAAATTAAGCATTTTACGTTTATTTTTTCAACATAATTTCTTGCCTTAATTACAAACTCATAAAATGCATATTTCCAACATATTTTAGTAATTAAAGTCTAATAAATTGTATTGAACATAAATTCAGCTAGTTAGATTTGCATTTTTCTTTAAGTTATATTATTTTCTTTTTAGTATAGTCGCGTATATACTTCATTTTCAAAGGGAGCCGATTAAAAAATGCAGAATGACTGCACGCAGAGTAAAAGAACGTTCTTTTCCTCTTTTGTTGTAAGAGCCATGACGTCGACCGATTCAAAAATAAACAAAAAAAACTATTTACAAACATTCAATCAGTGGCACGATCCTGTGGACCTTCTTTTTTCTGCATTTGTTGATTTAAATTATTATTCGAAACGAACACAACATCGAATAGTCACAATGCATACCATTTAAATGAATAGTATTCATTTTTGTGTTCGAACAAATACGATTCATGTCGATTTTGACTTTTTATTGATTACATGAATAAAAATTCAATCAGTTTTATTTTGCTGTTCTCTGGTCTGCTTGATGCTTGTTTGAAAACGAATCTAATAAATTCAATTATCGACGAGAAACGAAAAAAAATGTGAACTTCGAAAGTTCCTTGCAAAAATTTTCATTCAATTCTAAGATAATTTCAGAATGGTGTCAATCAGTTTTTGTATTACATTAATTTAGTTGTAATATAAAAATTATAATTACAATATTTATTAAAAGTTTATTACAAAATGAAGTTATTAAAAATATAACTGTCGGCTCTTTTTTATATATACATAGTGTTATATATAGAATTTAACAAGGTCCGTGCCAGCCCTGTGGCACAAAGAAATTATTTTATTTATGATAACTGGGATGTATTGTTAGTTGAACTAAACCAACATTACCGTCTGAAAAGATGACAATCAACAACTTTAATTACTTTTCATGTCAGTTCAATCGCCAACTCCTCTCACACATATATGTATGTATTTAAGCCAGTATAATACAAATGTAGGTACATTCTTGTACATTTTTTTTTCGATGACTGAAAAACGCTTTTGTAGGTATACATATACCAATCATTATTATTATTATTAAGACCGGCAAATTTTCTCTTGACTCGTTAATTTCGACAATAATAACAATTGTATTCTAAGGACTTATTATATATTATACGAGTCTCTTGTATCATTTTGTAAGTACAAATGAAAATCACTGTAATTAAGTAATTAGTATGGATGCAAAATGATTTTCAAAAAAATTGACATACACAGAAATGTGTTCGACAAAATGGTGAAAAGTTCCCATATAAATTTGCACATTTTTCGTACTATTATATTAATTTACACGTTCATTCATTGTATATCTTCAATAATAACACTTATTTAAAATATGTCGATCAATTTAAGTGTTGAAAAATTGCTATTTTCATTAATTGCATCGTTTTAAATTTACCAACGGACCATTTAAAGCGGTTTGTACATAATTTCCATCCTTTTTTTCATTTTTTTATGTTCATTTTCTCTCTCATCGTTTATAATATTTTGTTTTGTATATGTGTTAAATTTTGTATATCAGAAGAAGGAACAGATCATGGCCCTGATAAATATGTGGTACGTATATAAGTCCGTATAATTTTCACATAGTATACATATATATACGTGTATATAAATGTATAGGAGATGAATTATGATGATGCAAATTTTAGGTACGCGCAAAATTTAAACTGCAATTATACATGCTGATCTTGCTAACTCATTTTTTTCAAGCCACGTCATTTTTTGCAGCATTCAAAAAGTATGCGCACATACTGAGTGTGTGTGTATGTGTGTAATATAAAGTAGGGGATTGTTTATTGGGTGTAATAAACTAAAAATTATATGTGCCTCTGGTTAAATTTTAAACTGCACACAAGTTGTCAAACAATTTTTCGTTACCAATAAATATTGTATGGTTTAAAAGGCGTTTAAATTATTTTCGCAAATAGTACAACATCTTGTACGTGTGATTAAAATGAAATGAAATACACATTTGTATATTTGATTAAAAACAACGTATATCTAACGATTAAACTATTATATACAGTGCATATACATATATATTTTGTAATGCATATGAAATGTAATGTATATGGATATAGTAAATTATAATATAGTTTATCTGGCGTGACCCATTTGTATTACAACATGAACTGATCTCTTTTTTTAATTTACTTACTTCTCCAGGGGGTATATTGCAAGCACGCTTTGGCTTTATACAAACTCCAACTTAAACCTATTGTTAATAATCATTTTATAATACATCGTATAGACTGTTAATATTACTTGCAATTCAATTTAATACGCATAACACTACCCACATATTATATACGATATATTATTACAACATTTTCTATGTATTCTAACTAATATGTTTAGTTGAAAATTGTACAAGCGGAAAAAAACTGAAATAAAACTGGAATAAAAAATGCTGCCGCCACTATATTGTATTAATGGTGTATAAAATTTCTTGTAAAATAGATTTAAAGTTGTGTTAAGAAACAACAAGGAAACAACAACATCGTGACTATTATAAAACTATCATGTAATTTATCGTTAATACGTTTGCATGTAATTAATTTACATTTTACCATCCACAAGTGAAAATACTTACATTTTAAAAGCAAATTTATCAATTAATCTATTTGCATGTTGTAAATGAAGTAAACATAGAGCACACGAGCGTATTATTGTAAAAATGTCCGATTTCATTAGAAATTGAAATAAATTCAATATTCAAGATCTCAATAATGTATAAAACTTGACAATAATAATATGCACTTTGTCGCATTACATAAACATGTGGATTTATTTATTCAAAAGTCAACATTTTGAGCTATCTATAATAAAAATATA
>SSSI01002046.1:0-22414 GCA_004796505.1 Oryzaephilus surinamensis
AATTATGCCCAACTTGGTTTACACCTTTTTGGTCCTTTACCGGACTAACAGCTTGTTGATCTCTCCAATCGTGCGAACTAACACTTGCTAATTGAAATTTTGGTATCCATGGCCTAATAAACGATTGTTGATCGAAAGATTTACTGGTTTTTAATAAATCTTGGAATTCTTTCGGCGTCATGTCAGAGAATGGTGTTACACCCATTTTCCAGGATGTTAAACCAGCCTCATATTTCGCATTGTGTTCTTCAATAAGTTTCAAATTTTCAAGAAAAACACGGAAACGATAAGATTCTTCAGTTGAATTAGAGTACGATTTCTTTTGTGTCTTTTTGAAATCGTCCCATTCGGTTTTAGTTAATGATTCTTCAATGGCATTTACGGCCAAAATGATTGTAGTTAAAACAATTAAAAACTTCATCTTTAATTTTCAACACCTTGTGTTTGATTGATTGAATTTAGTTTGAAGAGCAGTATTTATACTGTTAGTTTGGAATTTTGTTAAATGAGCGTGTCTTTGTCTTTAATTAAATTAAAGTTTTATGTAAAATTTGTTTATGTATTACCTACGTAAAGAATTCATTGTCAAGGACTTCAATTTATGATTACGGTTTTTAATTAAGTTTCACGTACAAAAACAGTAAAAAATGCAGCATTTATTAGGATTTTGGTCCTCCTCTACTGCAATTGGAACTCGTTTAGAAAATCATATGATTTTTAAATTAATATCGGAACGAATATTTCTAATATAAGTTCTTACATTTACGTTTTTATTTCATTCTTAATTCGAAATTTTAAGCTTAGAAAAATTCAATTAATTTTCAATTTAAAATTCTATTAATCTTAGCACTATTATTTTATATTTACTTATAAATGAAAACAACAATATTATGATATAAAAATATGCGACTCTGTTTAAAAGTGTAATATTTAATTAAAATAAACACAAAGAAACATTTGTTCTTGTTTGAATTTTGGTGAATGCGCTAGTAATATAAAATTTTGTTCAATTTTTCTCTATATTATATCATTTGTTCTTTTAGTTTCTCTTCCCTCTTTTACATCTATAAAGACGTGTATTTTTTTTGTTATAACATAATATACTCTAGTCTAATAACGCTGATAGCATGCAGTTGCATCGTCATGCATAAATTTAAAAAGATAAAACCACTAACATTTTCTGGCTTCCTGCGGGGCTCCGTTTGATCACTACAACTGCATGCTGAAACTAGTTGAAGTGGAGGAGAGTTAAAAAGGAGACACATTTTTATTTCACATTATCATAATCTGACATTTATGTCCATATGAGCTTTGCGTACATATAGTTGTTAAATTACAATCTGAATTTAAACTATATACTATAACATTTGTATTCTAATCGTAGTTGTAAAGGAATAATTCTTCATTTGAAAATTACGAATATTGCCCCATAAAGAACAAATTTTAAGTGCAGCAATCTCGAACTATACATATACATATAAGAATAAGAGGAAAAAAAAACAAGTTTTATTGAAAGAAAGTTTTGTTGTTTGGTACAAAATATTATATATATAAGTTATGAATTAAGTTTAGAAAACCCGTGGGAGATGAGATAACATTAAGGACCTCATATTACAGAGAAAAGAAAAAAAAAGTTAAAAAACAACCGCTGATCATATAATGAAACTGTATCGACGACCCATTACCTAATCGATACACAAGAGGAGACATGCACGCATTGCAGATAATTTAGCCCAAGATTTATTTCAGGCCATCAATCATGTAAATTCAAGAAGAAGCAAGCAAGCACTAAGTCTTGTCATTCTATGAACATGATTTTTGTTTTATCTTGATCTAAACGGACATCCTAAATGGAAAAAGTATATAAAATAACACTAAATATTTGCAAGCCAATCAATTCTCAAACTATTTTTCTTTAAATCGTATATAAAAAACATACATTTTCTATTAGGAATATTTTGCTGTGAATGCCAACAAAGTTTTAATGTCAGTTAAGTTTTTTTATTCTTCTCTTCCTTTTGCCATCTGTGTAATGTGAGAAAATAATTTCATTATATTTCTTTCGGACCATTCTGGAAAAAAAGTTTCGTTTGATTTGATGATTTTTATTTCGCAAGAGCGCAATAATTGTGTGTATGTGTGTTTTTTTTTATAATATAATTCGGAATATCGGAAAACAACAATTCTTTTTTAATTGAGACCAAATCCAATTACTCAATTATTAAGCCATTGTAGAAGGACTTAAATCCCCAACTGCTATATACTTATAGCTTATCTTTCATTCTGTTCAGCATTCTAGTTAAAATTATTTAGTAAATAAATAAAATGAATTTATAGTATACGCGACTTGCATTTCATACAAAATATAATAGTTGAGCGAAATTATATGGTCTATGTTGGACAATTCTAGCTATATAAAATGTTTTTATAACACAATAATGAAAGAAAATATAGTATTATAACAAAATTTTCTAGCAAATATTACTTTTGTTATGTTTATTTGTCTTTTTTTTGTGTTGCATCCGAAGATGACCACATTATTTTACATTAAAAAGCAATAACAAAATAACCTGTTATCACTATAACTAGAATATACCTATAATAATAAAAAAGACTATCACACAATTTATCGTTTACAGTTAATTTATTTATTATTATACTTTGTAATCAACATTGACTTGTTTATGTAGCACAAACACCATTTTAATAACATCTTAAATGTATTTTGGAATATTATAATGTGGCTACGACTATATCCTACCATAAGAGAGAATTGCATAGCTAATAGCGAGTTAAACGAGAAAACATCTCCCTCAGCCTAAAGGAGCCACTATGTCATTTGCATATCATTATGTATGTGAATGGGGGCGGTATATTGTGTGTGGATAGTGTGGTACATTTAAACTTGTGTGTGTGTACGGCAACTGCGAGGTGTTTAAACAGATTAAGTCGTACACACTCAAAATATATGTATATATGTATGTTGTTATTTTACTTAAATTGTGGCTGGTGTTATTGTAAATTAAGGTACAGCTTTTACAATAACTTTGAATTACTCAAATAAATAAACACACAGTTTTAAGCTTAATAAAGAGGTTGAATGTCGTGTAAGAAGGATTTCATTAGACATGTTCAAGGGATGTTTCTTAAATGATGGTTACAGAAGAGTTGTTTTCGAATTATCAATCAATTGATTTTTGAAATTCTTTTAAACTTTTTAATTCAAAATGAACAATTTTTAAGAAGCCGCAACTTTTCAATTTAACTGTACGATCTCAGTAATGACCCTTAACTATAATATACTTCAATCATTCTTCTACAAACTGCTTTTTAATACTTTTTATTACGTTTCAACGCTGATGCTACGAAAAGGGTTGAAAATCTTTTAATCATCAATATTACGAGTATTACCTATAAAAACAGGAGGTTTTAAAATGATAAAATTACATTGTTTACTAAATTTTGAACAAACTTTTTGTTGGTATAGGATTCTGGATTTTATTTATTATTTATTTGTAAAGAAGTTGTATTTATTTTTCACGAAAATGTTTTTACAGTACCTGCAACGTATATTAAATTGTGAGTTAAATTATGTTTACAATAAAATCAAAATTATCGTGTTATTATAGCGAGAAAATGGCAGTCTTTTATTAAAAAATAATTCAATGAAGGGTTTCATGTGCGCGAGTGAATTAAATTAAAAAATTCGGTATATAATAAAGACAATCATTTAAAAATAACATTCAATTATAGTGAAATGCTGGTGAAAAAAGAAAAACTAGAAGAATTATCTTTTCGCTACATATTGGAATAAGTTTAATACAGAAAATAAGTAGGCGACCAGAAGAAGTCAATCAATGAGTTCGATTTTCTACTCCCAACAGAATAAACAAATGTAAAAGTGTTTGTCCGCATTATTTGTGTGTCTGGTTTTGTTATCTAGTTGTGGTGATTAGTTAGGCAAAACTAACATTGGATTATCCGTATTTGAAACGACATACAGAATTGATACGGGACACATGTATATACATATATATAGTAAAGAAACTATACTTTTGTACCCAGCTAAAGTTCTAAGACCATCGACCAAATGTTTTAATCCCTTTGGAAAGCTTTCCTACAACAATACAATAGCTGTTTTATATGTTTTACTTTGATCTGTAATTTGTATTTTCAAATGTATGCATGTTTTGACTTTTCTGGACATAACAATATACCAGAAATAATCCTTGCCACTTGCACAACAGCTTGAAATTAGCAAATCTTTGGCCATTTTTAAAGCTCACCCTCACCCATATAGCTTAGTATATATTTATCTAACACAGTTGCATTTCGTGCAACCATACAACTTTGGCTTCTTTATCTTAAATTTGGAATTTACCCAAGGGTATTACCATTAAGTTAATTGCGTGCACAGATATATACATACATATATATATTTGGACTGTTTAACAACCGTCATTATAGGTGGCTTTTACTTTTATTATTTTCCATTGCATGTCTTTCACAAAATACGCTTAAATTCTTCTATTAGGTACACAAAGTACAAACATATATACATATAGTGAAAATAAAAACCGAAATGGCCTAATTGATTGGATGTATGGCAATTTATTGACAAATTGGTAAACATTGTGGATGAGGATGTTAATTAATTTGACTCATTTAAATTGTTAGATTGTTGGCCATCAGAGTAAACGAATTAGAAAATGTTACCCAAATATTATTCAAATCGTTTATTTTGGAAAGTTCTTCAAAATGCTAACATTTAAATGCATTGCTTGTTATTCGTGTAAAAATAGATAGGGCACAAATTAACATATCTACTCGAATTATAATGTTGGCATAGTAAAATTTTCTAATTAACATATCAATTTTCGACAAATAGTTATATAAAATTGATTTCAACTGAAATTGTGTCTTTTTCTATTAAAGGGCGTATGATTAAATTCAAATCGTACACAAAATGTTGCCATTAAGAAAAGGATTTTCAAATTAAATATGCTGGTAATAGCAAACATATATAACATATATTATATACATATATGTATAAATAATTCAGTGATGTAATAAAATCGTGTAGGAAACAATGTAAAAAGAGAGTTGAATTCAAGAATTGTGTCACTCAATTTTTACGACATTCATTTAATGTTATACTGAAAGTCATGATATATGCGGTAATAGTGAAGTTTGAACGTAAAATTTTTGAAGAACACGAAAGTATCCCTGATTCATGATTGGCAACAAGAGAGAAAGAGCTTGATGATGGCCACATTTTATAAAGTAACTAAGTATACAGTCATAACGTCGTCTAGATGAAAATGGCCAGGATGTAATTACAATTCTTTTCCTTTCTTTTTCGACTTGTCCTCACACACACACACACACAGGAAATACATTTTATCATGAATTGCTCTTGTTCCATTTAAAAACCCAACAAGGAAAATATTTCGCCATCCTTATATATATATTATTTTTTCCTTCTTGTGGATGTTGCAATAAAAATTGTATGTGTAAGGGTATAGTAGTCGTACTATTATTGTGATGATGCGAAATGTGACAAAAATTGGATAGATTTTTTTTGGATAAAAATGTCATATAAGAATATAATCCGAAACCAAAATACGATTGTCTTGTATAAGCAATAGTAATGATAAACGATCTGAACAGAACAGATTTAGCAGGGTGGAAATGTGAAATGAAAGAGGAACATGTAAACGAAACGGAGAAGGAGATAAATAGCCTAAAAAGACAGATTTTTTTCTTCTTCTGAAGAGAGAGAGTATAGGACGATGGTGGTGGTGGCGGCGGCGGCTGTGGGATGGTGATGGTGGTAGTGGTGGTGGTGAAACTATGTTAGGAAAATGCATGGGACATGCGCGTCAACCCCCAAAAACTACATAGGAAAATTCGCAGCCAACGTTTTGTCGTGCCACTCTAACCAACTTGCATTTAGTTGACTAGTCGCCGCTTTCCAAATCATAACACACTCTTAAAATTCTTTAGAAAAGCTCCAAAATGCACACACACACACATACATATAGAATCATGTAGAAAATCCGGAGAAAAAATCTTCACATATACACATTCACCCCCGCTTTTTCTTTCGGCCGTCTATATGATTTATGGTAAATTTGATTTGAATAATTTCGCTTAATTTGGAAATTTCCGAAAACAATCGACCCTTTTGATAGCATAATGAGATTCCGGTATATTCACGTAAGCTGCCGTACACATTCCGGTTTTAGATTATTAATGGATCTTTACAAGTCCCGTTCCCATTTTCTCGGGGGTGTCGCGTCAAATGAAGATTTACTAGCTATATATATACAGATATAGTGTGCTAGTGCTCTCATACGGCTGCTGGCACTGGGGAGGTAAGACTTTTCAAACATTCTGCTTTTTATATTAAACTTGATGGTCCTCCTTTTATTTTCAACCATTTACTACCCATCATCCTATAACTTTTCAACACAATACACCCCATACCCCCATCATCTCTTATTTTCTGTTTTATTTGCAAAACTTTTTATTTTATATATAATTTACTCTGCGAAAATTACACACACGAGTTTACTGTTCGTTTACAAAACAATTTACTAAATAATACATTTCAGAGGAAATTTTAATAAAACGTCCATTCAAAATCAAACGATCTATTATACGTATATATAAAAGGACTGCAATTAGTTTTAAATAATTAACCAGTTTTCCTCAAAAAATGTGAAACACGAACGTTGTATATTTTATTGGATACACTTTTTACTCTGTATTTATATTGAAATGGAAATAATAACAATAATAGTAAAAAAACTGTTAGAAAAGTAAATACAACGTAATATCGCACATAACGATAAAATATATGGAATAAATTTAGGATCAATAATAAAACTGTATTGATACAATTTAATATAATCCGTTCAACGTATGGATGTATCACGTTTTACTTGATATCATTAATTCATATTTGTGCCACAACTATCAGATATTTAGAGGTATGTTTGATTAAATTTAATATTTCGAACCCCTCACCAAATATTATATTACTAATTATTCTCTCTATTAAACGCTCATTTAAATATTTTCTCACGAATTGTTTTATTAGACATTTAATATAATTTACAAACGATGATAATGTTTGATGATGGTATATTGAAACTATACTTGTACACATAAATTATAAATCTATATTTCGAAAAACTGTTTGACTGGTTGAGCACGAAACACGTATATACGTGCACTTAATTATTGACATGACATTTTTACTCTAATTAAACAGAATCGTTCGAAAAGAGCGAGACAGACTGTACGAGTAATTAATATTTATTACGAAACTTTGTTAATAACATGTATACAACACAGTGTTATATTATCGATACTGCTGTGTATACTAATTATAAATCGGGAAAAAATTCGAACATCCTTTATGTTTCAGTTTGGAACACGAACAACAATAAAAAACAGACCAATTTGACCAGCAGGCAAAATCATTACTTCTGTCACTGTATGTTCCAGTTACAAATGTGTTAAAACAACAATTGCACCGGAATATATTCAACAGTAAAGGCTTTGCCAGTAATTAAACTTTGAAAATAATGTTGCTGCGATTTTTTTTTTGGAGAATTTAACAAAAAATAAAACCAGAAGCAATTGGAATTGGAATTGTTGATAATGATGAAAAGTTAGAGTTCGATTTTAAATATATATATAGGTTTTAAAAGGATCTCATGTCGCTCTCGCTCTCATCCCTTTAATCCGATTAAAAAGTTAGCAGATCTGTTAGTATATATAATCAACGGTCTCTGACCAGCACTATAAAAACAGTCATTTATCAAAAAGAAAAAGTAAACCAAGCCTAGTTGTTTTTTCGTTATGGCTCATATATTTTCTTACAGTCGAGTGCCCTCCGAGGATGGAAAAAATTGAATAGGGGACTTATCTATGTTATTGTGATAAGTAGCCCACTATATAATAATAGTTGTATATATCCTTCTTTTTACCTATATCTTTGAACATTATTAAACTACTCAATATTCCAAAAAAAGGGATCAATAAAATCCTCTGTTAAAATAAAGTTTTAAAAATTTTTATTACAAATTGAAAATATTATTACATTTATAGTTGGAAATTTATTGGAACTGATTTAATAAAACTTTTAAGTATTTTCATCACTATGTGAACATAAATCGGAATATGTTTTTGTGCCATTTTCTGTAAAATATGCATTAAGGAATTACGAGAGGAATAAAATGTAAAAAATTGGCTATTAAAATTATAGTTTAACACAATTACTTGACCATTTGTTTATAGTTTACAACTAATTTACATAGAGTTGAGCTAATTTCATTTAATTACACTGATTGCTATTCAAATTTATATATAATATCCGTTATATATTCATCTAGTTTAAATGTTTGCATTGTAATTTAAACAAGCCTTAATTTGTAAATCGATTAGGGTACAATTTCGTTATCAATAATTATTGATATACTAGATCAAAGATGAATAATTTAAATACATGTATGTGTATGTGCCTTGTTTATAATTCAAGAAACAATTTTTAAGTATTTTATAAATAATGTAGGACAAACTGGTAGTTTTTTGAAATAATTGAATCATAACTATCTCATTATTGATTGAAAGTATTATTTCGAAATGATTATATTTGTGAACTTTAAAATTTAACATTTGTTGAAATGTTTCAATTGCAAATTGAAACTTTATTAATAAATTAATAATAATCCGTATACATAATTAAAATTATACTAACAATGTTGATAATAATAATAAAGTTTTGTAAATAGGTAATATAATTAATTAATCTTCCAAATATTATTTATAGTAAAAATACATGTGTTGGTATACCTAATTTAGAATTTCAAAATTATAATAATGAATAAAAAGTGTAACTAATAATATAGTTAACTATTATTATAGTTTTAGTATTATTAGATTTATATACTAAATAATAATATATAAATATGTATAAATAATTTATTTTGTATAAATAATAAATTCATATGATTTAAATCACTTTAAATTTCGCATATTCCGATTAGTAATTAAAATGTCAAAAAAGGAATTTGTTTTATTATTTTGTATATACATGTACATATATTTATTAAAACTAAATCCAATAAACAATTTTGGTCCAATACTAATTTAGTTTTACATAATAAATTCGTTTTGCAAAAATATACGCCAAATAGATATATAATTAAAAATATTTTTTTATATTAATATTTATCTATACAATTTATATGTAGGTATACATATATTTCTATAATATAGGTATAACATAACAAATTAAATTTATTCATAAAAATACTTTAAAAACAAAATATATGATAAAAAGAAAAGTTTTGACATACAACAGAAACCGCTTAACTTATTTAAATAAATCACATTGAAAATTTAATAACCCTTAGTTGACATTTTAATCAAAAAAACTTCCAAAACAAGCTGGGATTATTAAAACGCTTAATTAACAGGTCGTCGTCGTTGTCGTCCAACATAATATCAGACATAACGTTTAACAAGGTCTTTTGCATAATTCTTTTAACAACCCGAACAAAGAAAAAGGGTAGTTGATTTTATCAAGGGCGCCACCCGAAGTAATTGCACAGACATTTCTTTAACTGTCTATACAAGTGTACATACAAACACCCTGTGTAATTACCGTGAAACTGTTTTCCCTTTTGTACAGAATAATATTCAAAAATTGAAGCAAAAATTCATTCATTCAAATTTTTAATATTCTGTCAAAAGTCAAAGTCATACTCATACCTATGTAATGTAGGTCAGAAATTTGAAAGACAATTGAGTGACCCTATTAAAATATTGAATATTCGAAATTTTGAAAAAGGCTACACAGGAAATAGTTCTATCCCCAGATATTTCAGTTATAAAATTTATATATTTTTAAAGTGTCAAATCCAAAGACGTAAAACTATATTTTTTCTTTTGTTCAGAGTATTAATACGAATAATATTCAAAAATTGAAACAAAAATTCGTTCTTTAAGATTTTTAATATTCTGCTGTCAAAAGTCAAAGTCAAATATGTAGGTCAGAAACGCGCAGCCTACTTGAACCGTTATTATTTAAATAAAAAATGATTTGAAAGAAACTCGAGTAACCCTATTAAATTTAAGTAATTTTGGAAAAGACAAAGAATAGTCCTGAATAGTCGGAAATAGTACTATACCCAGATATTTCAGTAAAATGATATATTTTCTCGCATAATTCCGGTTCCAGAATTTCTCAATTAATTATTATGTATTTCGCTCTTTTGTTTCAAAACACGCTGTATACAATAGAATTGTATTATTTCTAGGTTGGCAGAAACGACCCCTTCATCGAGTTCATCAGAGAGAAGAGGGATGATGCTGGTGTGTGCCAGACAACACTGACATGTTTTTCAGGAACGGGTCTCGTACAGCAGTAGGTAAGTTGGTTTCACAAATATTGCACGAGAAACTCATTAAAAGGGGACACAACTTGTGTGTCCGAAAACGAACCGATTCGTAGAAAATTGGGTCCGAAAAAAAGGTTTTAATGAAATTAAATAATTTACTCGGTCAGATGATTGTGAAATACAAAAAAAAAATAATGTCACAAATAAAAGGAAAGTAAAGAATATTTGTGTTGACGACTACATACAAAGGCAGAAAACACGTTATTAAATAACTATAAATGTTTACAACATGTCGCTAGTCACACACGCATGACATATTATTCATCCCTTTTTCACAAATTACACTAAGAATGCTGAGAGCGTCTTTCCGTAAAGGAACCTGGCCGGAATTCACAAATATATTCTGTATGGCGCGTCCAATTTTCAAAATGCTGCATTCGATCGAAGCCAGCATTCGTATATCTATACACAATTCTGGTACATTTTTACTGTTTTATGTCTTTCATCTATATTTATATATTATATTGCCAGTTACTCATTTTTATAACATTTTGTGAAATAAATAACCAACAGACACGCTAATATATGCATATATGTATATGTATAGTTGTATTATCTGCAAGCTTTTTCGTTTTTTGAGCAGGTTAAACGGAAGTCATCGCTAAAACTAATCGATTCTTATATAATATATAAACGTTGGCTTGAAACTCATTTTATAATACCCAATCAGGGAATATTGAAGTTGAAATTTTTACTAAAAATAGTAAATTACTCTTCTTCCCTTCTTTCACTCCCGCCCCTTCTAACCCAGGTAAATAGCAGATTGTTTATCTAATTTCGGCTTATATACTCTCTGTTTCTAATTACTATTGAAACAACTTTAGAATTACCGTCCCTTGAGTAAGGTTCTGCATACTTGAATCGATATCACGATACATGTATATCATCGTATATCTATGTGTACGACGAAACACTATACCGAGTGTTCAGAAGATAGAAATTTTATTATATTTGATAAATCGATGCGATAGCGACATTTATAAATTAAATTTTACGGAAAACAGAAAATAAAATAAATTGAAAATAATCTGTCATAATGTACATCAGTTTTTTTTTTCAGGGAAAAACAAGTTATTTTCCCATTTATAATTGAAAACGAAAAAAATAACACATAAATATATAGCTTCTTAAAAAGCACGTCACAGTTATCTTATTTTTCTATAAATTTTTACTTCACGTTGAGAAAATTACAGATAAACACTTTTTCCAGATTGATGATGAAAAATAAAGTATTAAAAACGGTTTTATGAAAACTCGTACAATCAAATGTTGAATAATTCTGTTTTATAATAATTCACAAAACAATAATATTTACCCACAAAAGATTATTGTTATTATTTTATTATACTTACAGATATTCCAGCAAGTTATAATATATTTAAATTAATAAATTGTATTATTACCACTCAAAAATAATTATCAAAATAATGTTAGCTAATATTATTTCAAAATGAGACAAAAAACCACTGAAAGTACACTTATATTTAACAATAGAAATTATATTGTTGATGTTCGACAAAATCAACATTTTCTATATGTTCGATAATGTTTATATAACACATACATATATAATTTATATTGAGAATATTTCAGGGAAAATCGTGCAAAACTTCTCTCACTATTAAATTTACGTCATTTCATCAAAATTATTATTATTATTGTCGATCTAAATTTGTATGTTGAACATTCCATATGCACACACACACAATACACATCAATTTCCTCTCTCTTATATAAATATAATATGTATATCTATCACATTTCTCCTACTTTACATTACATTATAACATATATATCAAAGTTGCAAATTTGAAATTCACGATGAGAGCATAGTTTGAAGAGCATCGGTATAGAGTTGAAGCGAAATATGCCAGAAATAAGGTCAATATTGCACACATATTTTCCAAATGATTTTCTATATAATCATTTTCCGAATGTTATCTAATTTATATTCAAAATTTTACGATTTCAAATAATACTATAAAATCTACCACTATAAAATATTTTACAATTATCCATTAACAATTATAAACATAATCTTTGAATTAATGAATAAGTAGCATATTTACTAGGAGTATTACATACTTATACGTATTTTATTATAACAAATATATCTAATAGTATAAACAATATAAATATAACTGCTAAAACAATATTAGCACAAGAAAATATTCTTCATATTATATTAAAACGAGTAAGTATACACTTATATACATACATATGTATATGTATATATTTACATGATGCCAACATATTAAAAAGGCATAATAAAATATTTTAATATGGAGAATACAAAACTTATTTTTCCACATATAATACTGAAAATTCTATTAAAAGATAAAACTGAAACTCATAGCCAGTGAGAGAGTAAGAGACCGGGTTGGCGGGGTTGGTTTCCAGGGTTCGAGGGGGTTACATACAGCTATCTGATTTGCTGTTTAACACTAAACAAACATTTTTATACAAATTGCTCCATTTCCTTGAATACCAGCTCGAAAATTCATGCTAGTTTAGTTCCGAAGCAAATATCCTTCTCTTATACCATACTACATCTTAAGGCATTTCTTTAAACATTGCTTGACGATGGTGGCGGCGGTAGCGGTGGCGGAGGCCAGACGTACGTGAAGGAGAGAGCAGCTATTTTAAATATGTAAGCATTACCCGTCGGGAATGATCCCACCTTTTTACTCTTCCATATTCGCGTCCTTTTAGCTTAATATGCTGTCACCATGCCAGAAGAAAGCACCCAGAAAATGTTATATGCCATGCACAAGTTTACATATTGCACCCAAACACAACCCTCTTATATATTCATATTTGCAAATCTTTTAAATATCAAAAGAATTTTTAAACATCCTCGACCATTTATATGGTAAAAAAGAAATTGATAAATGGATGTGTTCACTTCATTAAAAAACATTTTATTATGTTATATTTTGATAAAAATTAAATAAATTATCTCGAAATTATCGTAATATGGTAATCTGGACCTAATGGAAGTTATTTAATGGTATAAAGATGTGGTTTCAAATTAAACTCATTATTTTACATGAAATTAGAAAAAAAAAACGAAGACATCAATATTTACTTATCTCGAAAATCGAAATTAGTTAATTTACCAAAAACTCGTTTTTATTTTGGTAATAAGGGTGGAGAAATGATCGAGTTAATCCTCTTGATACCATGTTTAATACTAAAACTTTTTAGCCTTTTGCATTTTTCATATCAATAATAGAATAGTTTTTGAGAAAAACTAAAGAAACGAGCCATCAATTATCTCAAAATTAGTCCACGATTTTTTAATTAATACTTGAAGTACATAATTGAATTCATTTGATATTAAATTTAATTATCTTGGTTTAATGTTTCGTTTTTTTAATTAAACTACGATTTTTTTCTTAATTATCTCAAAATTTCACAATAAAGTTTTCACCAACATTTGCAATTATTCGCGTAATAAAAGAATTGATAAAATGTGCATTATAAAAACCTCATTACTTAACATGTTATGTTATGTTAAACTGAATATGCATTCATATTATGTATCTTAAAATGTTGGTCGTTAAAAATGCTATTAAGAACAGTGGCCATCAACATTTTAATTAAAAAAAGCAATACTTTTTATTCATAAAAATTCATACAACAATGGTCTTAGAAAAGAGGGGAAATGTGTTTTGAATTAAAAGACATCAAATGGACGGGAAAACAAAAAGAGTCACTTTTAATCTGTTGATGATTGTGTGTGTGAATTGTTAAAATAACAAAGAAAATGATATGTCAATTGCTTAAAATAGAAAACAGTTTCCTATTTTTGTCATTATGAGAGCAATTGCTAGTATATTTTCCTTAAAAAGAACATTTCATGTTAACAATTTATCAACTTAATTGTAAGTTGAGAAAATTAATATAAACCCGACTTTATTTTATAATTTTGAAAATTTTGTATAATACGTAGTTGGAAATAATGAAAGTAAGTTTTCGCC
This sequence comes from Oryzaephilus surinamensis, assembly GCA_004796505.1. NCBI lineage: Eukaryota > Metazoa > Arthropoda > Insecta > Coleoptera > Silvanidae > Oryzaephilus > Oryzaephilus surinamensis. The sequence continues at coordinate 14,459 of SSSI01002046.1, forward strand.
CTTAAATTTCTTTATTTAACAACTTCCACCAAGTGTAGAAGTTAATTATAGTTTCTAACATCTTTCTGCCTTAATACTAACTCTACCTCTAATTAATTCTAATCTTGTTTCTTGAACAAAACGTAATTCAATAGGATTAAATTAGTTTTAGATGTCTACTTTAGTAAATAGATTATTATCTTGTGTATAAAAACAAACAATGACACTATTTTTATTATTTTTTGTTCCATATATTTTGTAATAATTATTATACTGTAGAAATAAGATACTGTTTTCGCACCATTGTATTGTACGATATATCTATGCGTGTAATTAATTTTCCTCTATATTATATGAGTCCAGCACACAGCGTCAAAAACAAACTTCCACATCATTTATTTTTTACTAAAGATAAGCAAGCATAAGTGACACGAAATAAAATAACATCTTAGATGTTAGACATTTTTTGTGTCTTAGTCCTTTTATATATTTTATACAGAATGTTGATAGTTACGCTTCTCAGGCTTTTTTTTCGTACTCAAGGATTACAAATAGGCAAGTTTTTCAAGTACTTTGCACGACTGAAAATTAGGATCAAAGCTTTGAAGTCATTTACAAATGGTGCTATTTATCAATGGGGGTGGCCGTCGCCACCACCACCACTACCAACATTACTATCCCACCAACTTTTAACCTTCAGAATGAAAATCCGGAAGTGACATGTTATTTATATTGTCCACTGTAGCTTACATTGTAATTTAGAAAATCGGTCATAAATTAACAAAACGTTAAATATTTAATTTAAATTAAATTTTCATTTAATTTGTATTTATAGTTATATTTACATTTTCATATTCATTTTTGTTGAATATAGTTTTGTGTAACATGTTATACATAATAATATAATGCAATTTTGGTAAGTAATTTTGATTTTCATTTTCGGGTATTATAAATGAACAGAGAAATTTTAGTTCAATGTGTGTGTGTGTGTATAATATATACAAAACAACGTACACATTCTGTAGCACATAGACTTTTAATGTAATTATCCCGCTACCATATCGTTACAGCCGTATTTCCCATGCCACCAACATAATAGAAACAGATAGACAAAATAATAATAATCCCCAAACCTGTTGTTCACTGTGCGACAACTGGAGCGCCCAAATTTCATTCTCCAACATATATGTATATAGAATATAAGACAGAGACTAGTAGTACCCTTTAATATATACATATCTGTATAGGATTCAGTTAAAATGTAATCAATAATCTTAAATGAAATTAGTATGTTAACAATTCCTTAGAGGTGCAAACATTTCAGTAAACTATTTAGCAAGTTGCCGATATATACGAGTATACATATATAATATTACTATATATGTTTTCATCCGCATAAAATGAAACTGGAGGTGGTGGTGGTATTATTACGTTGATGATGATACCTTTTGGTGTGTTACACAAGGCTTAGATATCGCTTACACATATACCTCGTAGGTCCCATACCGCCCCTATACACCTACCCCACGGTAGCATTTAGAAGGAAAATGGTGTCATTGAAACTTTGAAAATTTATTAAACCTCAAGGAGAACATTTCTGTACAGATTTAGTTTAATATTACGTAGAACAATGCGATATAATGTTTTGTAAAACTGACAATCGAAACTTCCTCTCAACAATTATGGAATTAAATTTTATATTAATTTTGGGAATCCTACCACGAAACCTTTATTCCATATTATATATTATATTCGATTAAGATTTCAATAGTATTAAAATTTAATATACATTGATTGTGTTATTATAATGTATTGAATGGAAAGGTCTGTTCGTTATATACTTACCTCTAGCCATTAAAACTTAAAAATGATTTATTACTTTCTACAGAACGCAATCATTTGTTTTGGTTTGTATACAAACTAATTTCATTATTAATATTATATAATTTTTTAAAATTAAAATTATCATATCTTTATTAATAAAAAATTTGATTCACACTTTTGAGAAGCACTGTAATAGTAGATGCATTACGTCTTCCAGCTATACAATGTATGTACATATATAATATATAGTTTATATACTTATCTTGTTTTTCCGTAAATGTAATCGATAATACATTCTATCTTTATTTATTTTCTATTCTATTGATAATTCTGATGTTTATTACCAGAAAGGCAAGTATAGAACCGTAGTTAAACATTTTAAATTCATGAAAGTCGATGGTGATTTACCTAAATTGTGAAAAAATCAAATGTATATCAAAATTCTATTATAACAAAGTTATATAATTTAATTTCTGCGGAAATTTTAATTTAATATTTACACTACAAAATAATTAGTGTAATTTGTTGGCAAATTTAATAATAAAACTTTTTTGTCAGTTGCATGTTTCAAGTTAAACTTTGTGAGTGAATTGTTAAAAAAATCAATCATTGGACAAATCCAGTCACGAAAATAGTAGGACTTGTTTATAGAAAAACTAGTTTCAAAAAAACATCAGATCAATTTCTTGTTTTCTGAATTTCAGAATTGCAAATTTTTGAACAGAAGAAAAGCAGTTTTCAAATTTGGAATTAATACGAGTATACTACTTAGTAAAGTAGTAAATAATATTATTTATAATTTTACACTGAAAGTCTATTTATAATTGTCACTGCACTTCTTTTCCAATTTAATTTAACAAGTTAGGAAATAAAATAGTTCTTGTCTTGGTCAGCAATTGGATTCATCAAGTGTGGAACCAAGACAAGAGTGCCAACACGTTTTAAAACCACAACATACATTTCATTGCAAGAATCCACCCTATATATGTATATTGGAATTGTATAAAATCCTTTAATAAAAATTTAAAACTAACAGCCCTTCATACAATGCCTGCGGTCGAGGGTGAAGTAATTCCAATGAAAAAAATTTTAAGCACGTGACCACATTTCGGATTAAAAAGGTCCCAATAGGTACTTAAACCGATTTCTAAGGATTTTTTGAATAATTTACTGTCCACTTTGGATTCAATCGCCAAATTTCGAAAAAAAAAACACCACCAAAGAATAAATACAAATAAAAGGCATATATTTTTTGAAAAATTCGTTGAAGGAATATATAGATATTTGTGACATGTTAGTTCATTTATCTCCATACGGTGCAGTTCACACACGAAGAGCCATTTTATTTTCGCTGACTATATAGTAACGCAACATGAATATCGAAGAAGATCCTGATACGTGAAATGCCTTCGAAAAAATACAATCCTTGTGTACAATAACTTATGAGTTTTCTATAGCTCACTCAAAATGCTAACTTTCGTATTTCAAATAATATATTAAGAACCATTTTATGACAATGATATCAATTTTTAACCATTTCTTTACAATAAAACACTTCTATATATATGTTAGATATATGTCTGGTTCATAATATTGTTTTATAATATCAAGTAAATACATGTACGAAAAGAAATTATTTTCTACATAATTTTTATTTATATTATATTGTTTTTAAGAGGGCACATGTAATAAATAATAAGGGATTTAAAGTTTTCTCGTTTCATGACAGAAAGAAGATTAAATAAAAATGGCAGACAATGCTTTCCATTAAACAACACAGCAAGTTTTAATTACATGCCAGAAAACAAATAAACTCCCATGACACCATACATGTATTACACATTCATACAGTGTGTTTAAATTTATATACACATATAATATTATATAATACAAACCGATTAAGATTTTTTAATTAAAAAACATTACATTAGCATGCCACTAATTGCATTAAAATGATATCAAGTTTCCTTGACAGAATCTGTTGTATCGGACGAAAATTTATCCAAAAAAATATTCTCTTCCATCATAAATAATGCATATATCGAAGCCGTATTTGACTTGTTTGAAGTGTATTATGGCAGTGGTTTACAGTCACACACAATTATTTACTTTTGGTATGTTTGTGAATCATGTTTATATGTACGTATTACGTATAAATGTGTATACATATATATGTATATTTAGGGATGATCAAAGTGAAACGAAATTTGTATGTTTTACTGTGTGAATTATTAAAAATGTTACCAGTTTTAACCCTATATCACTCTAATTAAATGTACATATTGTTACCAAATGAATATATTCCCACATATACATAATTAAAAGAATAAATACAATGAAAATATTATGTAGGTAAATTTGTTAAGTTGGGGTGAACATAAAAATTGTTCACACTAATTAAAATGTTCTTTTTTTGTCCTGGGGGAGTTGTTAATTAGTAACTATTCAATACTATTTCTTATTTTTAAACACCGAAAGACGCAAACAACACCCTGTATATGAAGACAAAAAAGTTATCCTTTATAATATTTGAAAAATAATAAACATAACTTCAAAGCACTGAAATCAATTCCAATTAAATATAATAAAGTACAATGTTATGTTGTCGTTATTGTACGTTGTACGCAATTTCTTTTATATAATAATAAAAATGATGTTAAAATATGAAGTGAAAAGTAAATAAGGATAAGATAATAACAGTTTTGGCAAAGAACATGTGTCAAATTTCATCTCCTAATTAGGTCCTACCTACTATATATAGAAGACGATGATGAGTGAAAGAAGAGGCAAATAGGGCGAATCTTAATGACAATGAAATTTTCCAAGTTTGCGTCCTTGTTTAACTGTTTTATACTTTAAAGAGGAAAATTACACGTAGCCTACCTAGTCGTTATTATATTTACCGTCACCTGTAACATTATTGTGTGTGTGTGAAGATGGCATTTTGCAGTCATCTATCTTTGTCTTGACGGTGTCTGAAAAATATAGAATAAGAGAGTCTGCCGCCGCCGCTGCCGCCGTATCGTATAGTCTTCGTTCGTCGGTATGGTAAATAGCATTTGTTCCTTTTCAACTAAATGGCAATTAACTTGACAATAACTAGCCCTAATTTAACTTAATAGCAAGGCGAATAATGTCTGTCTTTGCTTAATACACTTATAATGAATCAAACAAAGAAGAAGGTAGCTTATTTACTTCATAGTGACTTAATCAATTTGTACTTGAATGATAATGATAATTAGTACTCCAACATTTTAGCAGTGGAAATTAATTTATTGCGAATTTTGTAGCACACAGTTTACACCAATCGTATTCAATTTAAAGACATTTTATGAATGTCACTTATATAGCTGTGTGCTGTGTTGTATGTATATACATATAATATAAATTTCAATTCTAAAATGGATTCAATTTAATTGCCATGTCGTAAAAATTGTAAATACCAGTTAGGGTGGAATGTAAAAATTAAGATGGTTTTGGCCCCATTTGCGAAATTAATGTTCCAACAGTAAGAAAACTATTACACTTTATCGATTTTAAGAGAATATATATATGATATATTATATAAGTGGTGGATTTGTTTGAATTGGCTACGAATGACTCGATTTTATTGTAAATAATTTTAAGAAGAACAGTGTTATAGTCATAATGTCTGTGTGCATTAAGAAAAGGAGTCAAATTACTGGAATCATATATAGAGACAGAACACAGCCGCCCCTTCATCTTTATGGCCTTAAAATCGTCATCTATTAACCAGAAACGAATTTTGACTAAAATACATGTTCGTGAACAAATGTCGGTGCTTAGTACAATATATTAAAGTTTGTAAGCACACGATTTTACTTTTACTACCATTCTATACCATCATGCAAGTTCATGGTTTAGATGTTCACGTCACGCGAAACCTGCTGAAAATATAATTCCAGAATCAGATTTTTAACACGCATTAATTGTCAAACGATTTATTATTATTTAATAAATATCCATTTCGTGTTTTTTAATTACAGTATTATAAAAATTTACAACAGTCTAAATGTATAAAAAAAAATCGACGCGAAAACAGAGAGCATTTAATTTTAATCTAATTTAAATTTGCTCTTAAATTGGATATATATATATTATATATCTGTAGTATATAAGGTGTATTTGGGGAAAATTGTTTCGGTTGCGCATTTTGTTTTCAATTCGTACAAGGAGACAACCGTAAACGATCAATATACGAACAGTTAACTAAATAAGATCCGAAAAATCCACTTTATATAGAAAAGAGAATTGGGAAAAATATAAAATTTTATTTTTACACCCACAAAACCGTTACAACATACTATATATTTGTTAAAAAAATATCTACCTACATATTTATATTTCTGTGCGAGTGGAAATGAAAAGCTGTTTTTAAAATTGCTGTCAATGCTAACAGTTTTAAACACAGTTTCCAACAACATGACATTTTTGTAATTAAAGGCTGTTATTTTGATAAGCTACAAGTGAATTTGTCACCTAATAATACCACATACACATATGTACATATAATAAATATCGAAAGAATATTTTAATATCACTTTTAAAACAAAACAAATAAACTTTTCAAAAACAAAACTAAAACGAAGGAAATTGTGTACGACGCGAATACGACGACGAGAGAAAGAGAAGAAAACTTTTGACCAATTTTATGAGAGTTTCGTTATCCTGTTTAATGTCAGACGCAGATTGCATGCTTGTAATAGGTTTGCTTACAAATTTTTTCCACTATTACTTTGGACCATATGTTTGTTTTTAACTTTCCACATTATTATAAAAATCTAGATAAGTCAAAGTTTCCTATTTATAGAATTGTTTGTGGTCATTTGGTAAAATTTAAATCTTTAACTATATAAATTAGTGTTTTATTTTTTCACAGCAGTTTGCTGAAAAGTTTCCAATAAACTAAATGTGTGGCAATATCTTCTTAAATAAGGGTCAAACTTTATCCCATGTTCGGTTATCGCGTGGAACAGGAAACCGATTTACCTTTAAAACGGTAATTTATATAAATGTTTCCAATTTGTAAATTCGTCTATAGGAAGTTTTATATTCTGATATATACCTATGTGGTGGCATTATTAAAAGAGCACAAACTTTTTAACTTTTCGATAGCACATTTATAAAATTCTATTTTTAATTAATTAAAAAGTTGATACTTGTATTAGTTGTGGTAATATGATTCAATTTGTTTATGATTTTACGAGATGACCACACCGAATATGTCCTTAAATGTATTACACATCGTCCACCAACACGGTTTAAATTAAATTTTCAGATGGAAACGAAACATCAACCATTACGTTGGCAAAATGATGGTATAGTATAGGGTACAGAAATGCAAATGGACGACTTACACACATATATAATATGTCAAAAATTTAATTACACTCACGTTTTGGGCCGCATAGAAATGAATTAATGCATTTCGTTGACGAATATGTCTGTCTTGGGTTTACTCTGAACGTGTTCTACAATCAAGTTTTTTTTCAGCATTATTAGTTGTAAATATGTATTTTATTAATGATTTCAGTATTATTAGAGATAAATAAACTTTTGTATTGATTAATTTATTTTATTCAAGTTGTATTCTTTTTTCCATATAATTTTCTTTTCATTTTAAATATGTTTGTAAATATTTGCTTCAATACGTGTATTTACTTTTAATTTATTTGTCCTCTGAACATACATAGGTCTAATACATGTAGCAAATTTTAATTTAAATATTTGCATAATTCAATTGTTTTCAGTTTAAAATGATTTATATATATGTATATACATATGTATATTTTTAGATTATTTGGATGAAATTAACCAATTCATTGTACACAACAAAATGTGTTTTAATTATTGAAAAAAAATCTAATTAAATTTTCCAAATGATCACACTGTTTTTTTTTAATTTTTATTCTATGTCAATTTTTAATACTTTCCTCGAAAGTTAATTATTATAAAAGGTGTATAAAATAAGTAGCCATTAAAATTAACTGTAAAATTAACCGTTTAATTTAAAAAATTCTTAATGGAAGAAACAACAAAGCTATAGCTTTTGAGCTAATTTTGAGTTTGTTATAGAAAATCTGCGTTTACGTTCCTAAATATTTTCCATTCGTTTTAAAACACACATGCGAA
>SSSI01002048.1:0-47343 GCA_004796505.1 Oryzaephilus surinamensis
CATTATACACTACTATACTATAGGCAGGCTTTACTATATATAACAACAATGTTTCATCTCTCCAATTTTTATGTACATACTAAAAGAAATCTGAAATGGTACTCTTTGCAGACATCATTAACCAATTTTATAATAATACAAAAATATAACAATGACGACGAACTGCACGGTTCACATAAAATATTTAATGTTATAACACAGATTATAGCATCAAGTTTCAAGTATGAACTAATGTTAACATGTTAAAGTAATTGCTTGTTGGCGAAGAAATAATAAAAAAATTCCATACATCAGCAATGAATTTTCAAAGTTCCATATTTTTATTAGAAAACAAGTTATTTTGTATGCATGACTAAAATTGTAACAGTTTCTAAAAGTTTTGTTGGCATTATTTATACTTGAATAAATTTTTTTATAGACAATTTAAATTACAGCAGTTTTTAGCTTGTTTTGTTTTATTTAAACACGCGCTTTATTTTTTTAAAAGCACAACACCGAGCAGGTTTTATTTTCAGTACTTTTTTTGAACTGGATCAGGTTTGAACAGTCAAACTGGAGTAAATTTTAACAACAAAAGTTAAACCTTTGTTCTTTTTAAAATACGAAGTTTTATCTTGTTTTAAACTTAAACTATTTCTTTATAGTTTAAACGATTAAACCTAGAATAGTTTTTAAATCTGTGTTTTGTTCTATTTAAATTTTAAACCCAGAATGATTAAAATTGCGGAAATTAGTATGTTGTCTTGATTATTTAAATTAAAACTGTTTTTACACAGCCACATTAAAATGAAACAGTTTTTATCTTATGTACGAGTACTTGACAAAAACTGCAATATATATTTTTTATTTCGTTTAAATTATTTAAACTAACATACATATATTTTTTTCTTCCTACTGTACATGATTTAAACTGTAACACATTTTATTTCAAATTAAATATTTAAACTGGAAAAAATTTTTATATGTTAAAATTCTTTTTGTTAGAGTATTCATATATATAATAAATTATTCAAACTGAAGCCAATTTTCAGTTTGAAATTGTGAAGTTTGATTAAAATACCCGTTGATTCCATCACACTTCCGTAATATATCAAAAAAAAAAAGAAAAACGAACAAAATTATTCTTTATACCTGACTATAAAAAAAATTGATATAAAATTGTATAATAAAATATTAATATCTGACAAGATGTGCTACTTCCGTATGCGGTTTTTGTTCTTGCAAACTAAGATAAATGCTCCGAACTAAATTTAGCCGAAATATATATAGGCAGTATAAGAAATTGCCTTGAAAACTTACTTTGCAGATATAATTCCATCCATCCCTGTGTTGGTGTTCCGTGTTAACTTATTCAAATTGGTGAGGTCCTGTTTATAACTGGCGGATAATGTTAAACGAGTGTGTTAACGTTATTATTAAGTTTCAGCTACTTTAATTAGACAATCCATCGCAATTTTATTGATTGGTGCATGCTAAATTCCAGCGAATGTGAAATAGGAAACGATTTCAAAATGAACATAATTTTTTTTTCACAAATATAGTTGAAAATATGTGTTCGCTGTCCAACACACGTTACCACTTCCTGTCAGAAACATTCACGAATTAAAATGGCACGCTTAGTGTAACGGCCATGAAATTATATCGTCTGAAAACTACCAATCTTTCTCACAAACTCGTTTTTCCGGACTACATCCCAAATAAATTATTATATGCATACAGTCACAGTGCTGCTGCTTCTGGTAAAAAGGCCTTTATCTCTTTGTATGAGTGCCGGACGGTTGTTTTTCCTCTCTCTGTCTTTCCTGTTCGAATATTTGCATGAAAACTTTTCACAAAACACACGTAATACCCCCCTGAAAACAAAAACATAGAAAACCGATGTAAATGTGGAAAACAATCATTCTCGGAATTCAGTTTACACCTGACTAATTGGATTTCAAATTATCAGCAATTATTATTTGTCTGTCTAAACGATAATCTCATCTCTCTGGAGGCTTTTATTGCAATTTCCGTTTATACGTGTTAAATCTATTTAAATTTTTTGTGCACCTCACTTCTATCATAGTGAAAATCTAATCAACAACCACTGTACAAATCATAGCGCAAGCCATTTATCAAAATATTTGAAAATGAATTTTTACACGAGAATGCAAAAAAATTATACACTCTATGAATAATTTAAAACTTTTGTAATTAAACTTTTTGCATGTATACACACACAGTTCCTCTTTGGCCACTAATTTAGCAACTCAAGTTTTCCCTGTATATAAGCAAAAAGGATAATTAAATTTTTCTATCAATACAAAAATTAACGATGAGAAAAAATTATTTGTTTGGCCCCCTATTCTTTTTTCCGAGGGCGAAAGTCTATATTAATGGATTTCCTCACTTAAAGGATATAATTAGTTAATCCCGGAATTTGTGACTGTTGGACTGTAAGGTGTCTATAATGAAACTTGCAAATAATATTAAGGGAATTCCTATTGTTACAAGACTAGAACGGATAAAGCTTCTATACGGTCGTTTGATCCTGAAATTACATTCACGCGTACATATAGTCCGTCATTGGTCTTAAAATTGAGGCTCTTTCAAGCACACAAAAGCTATATAAGGAGACAGCAGGTCTGACGACAAAATATATAACTATATATGTATATTTCGAGTTTCTATTACACTCTATAATAAGATGAAAGGGTAACAGTATTCAACTGTGAATCCTGGATCTTATTTCCCTGCAGTTTACATCCCCATTTTCAAAGCTATTGAAAATATTATTTATAATGTAATCATTTCGACAATATTGAACGGAAAATATTGAATTTGAAACAATCTTTGAATCCGTCAAGAGGATATATATATATATATATAGTATAGGAAAATTTTAAATTGTTTTATAAAATATTTACATGATAGAAATTATAACAGAGAATTAATTAGAAATTTTCTTGTTAGAAAATATTTTAATAAAACAAGTTATTTTTGTATTATATTTTTAACAGTGTAGTAATTTTTCGTTGAAATTAAAGCACAAACCAAACTCATTAATTTAGAAAATAATGAAATTTTTGTTTGTGTAATTTTTACTAAATTTCCAATCTGAAAGTGTATTCATTATTACTTTAAAAATAATGCCATTTTATGGATATTTCACGTATTTTATAATTGCCACAAAATAAACCATTTTGAAGTTGTTTCAAAAATGCACAGAAAATAATTTAATTATAACTTTAGTTTAACTTTTCTTTTCAGTGTTAAATAAAACGATTGTTAGAACAATGAACTATATGGAATTGTAATTTTTCAGTTTCATTTGTGAAATGAAATCAATTAAATAGAAATTATATTGGAACCAGCATACATCATGACAGAATTTAAATTAGAAAACGAAATTTGAAATAAAATTTCAATGCATATTTAATGAAATTTATACTAATGAAGTTTTGCAAATTTTACTCATCATTGCATATTGTATTTTGGAACAAGAGACAAAAATTAAATTATACATTAAATTATTGTTAAATATTTGAAAATACCGTTTCTTATTTTTATCTTTTGTACATGCAGACATAATATATACTCCTAATATATAATTTAACGATAAATCGGATATTCAATGATAATTGGAGTTTTCAGCAAAAGCAACTTGTTAAAATCAATGTTATCTCTTCCAACTATATTTCATTGTTATAAAGTTTTCATTGTTCACATCAGTACTTTACGAATTAGTTCTTATAATATTTTGTTTGTTTGTGGCCATATTTTATTGTGTTTTGACTGGAAAATGTAATGCGTGTATGTTTAATGCATTGTATAAATACATCCTTTACAATTCTCTCATTTGTGCACATCTCTCCTCTGCAACAAAAAAATTATTATGTACCATTCACTGCAGCATATTCAATTTAGTGTTGTCATATAAAACATATTCCGTCGTTGTATTTTTTTAATAGTTGTTAAATAAAGTATGATTACAGTACAATTTTCTACATTTTTGCATTTAAAAAATAAATTGGAAAAATCTATTTAGTGTTGTATGCCCTTTACACAATTACTGATTTCATTTACATGTTCTTTCTTTTAAAAGAAGCAATTTCATTTAATGTGTGCATTGTAGCCAGAGTATTATTGTTGACTATATTATCGGATGTGGCGAGAAAACGTAAAAGACAAAATGGGAGAGGAAAGGGGCACGAAATTAAACTGTGTATAATTTTCTTGTGCTTTTTCCTGAAAAATCTAAATTATCGTAATTCCAACAGACGCAGGAATGATGAAACTCGCTTTATTGTGTATCAAGCATTTAATTTAAACAAGTCTCATGTGAATAAAACTGCACATACTATAGTATACAAAAAAAATGTTAAAGAAAATGCTTTAAAAATTTTAAAAATCAATTAACCACATAAATCGAATTAATTCGTTGAAAATACTTGAAAGTTTCTCTTTTCTTTAGAAATTTTATTAGTATTTAATTAAAAGAAGCTTTTAAATAATTTAGAATGAAAACACGAACGAAATGATAAAATAAATGGGATATCCAAGAATCTTCTTCTACCGTTGTTAACACATTTATATATATATATATAAGTACAAGTCAGTCTTTTAATGACTGTACATAGTATATTTACCATTTTATGTAAATTTCTTCTCGTCAAGATTTAGTAAGTACATTCTTAAAGTTTTATTATATTTTAATGAAAGAGTTCGCGAATTTGAATACGCGTTTCAGACTTTGAAAGGAGATTCAATCAGGAAGTACTGTTTGTATTAGGATCAAGCGTTCCAAGAATGAACGTCAAACTTGTGCAAAGACATCAACACGATCTCTAGAGTAAACATCTTCGAAAGCAATTTATCAGCATGAAATTTTTAAATAAAGAAGAAATTTTTCCAAAAATTTACACATTTTTCTAAAATTTACTACAATTCAATCCAAATCTTATTCAGGAATATCAGTAAATGAAATCTCAAAGATAAAACAAATAATAATAATCGTACTAAACCAAGTCCGAATAGTAAAATAAATTTTAAGCTAATTAAATAGAAATGTGGATCATAAATGTGTTAATATTAAATCCAATGGTTTGTTTATTTATTATACAAACATATCAAATGCATATTCTATTAAGTGTTGATTACTAATACGTGTTTAATAATTGTAATACAACACTAAAATTTATTTCACGTCACATATTGCCCATTTATTTTGTTTATAATAAATATTTTTTTATTTATTAACATACAACATGTTTACGATTGATTTTTTCAACCCCAAATTTAATTTCACCCCATAAATATTTTGTATACGAAATTTGATACTGTGTGTGTAATAATAGTGGTAAATTAATTTATTGTTAACAATCAATCCAATTAAATGGGCACAGATATTATTATACATTATAATAATAAAGTTCAAAGTAGTACAAGTTTAGAACGGCGTTAAAACATTAATTTTGCAGATTGCTACGGTAATTGATATCATGGCAAATAATTAATCCTGTTACATAATCATAGCCATTATTATAGTACATGGCAACTGTGTGGCGGCGGTATATAGCGGCGGCAGCGGTGACGGTGTTATGTTGGCTGGATTTATCATTATCAAGCCTATTTAATATCAGGCCCGCCACCATCGCGTATACATACTAGTATTCATCATTTATTAGAATATATTTAACTGTAATATATATGTATATTGTATATACGGTATGAGTATGTGTGTGGAGGCGGCTGCTGCTGCTTCGTCAACGTACGAAGCACAGAACAACAGACAGAAATGCCTAGATTTAATCATAGGATTATAAATTACCACTCCGTTCATATTTACAATATCAAATGTCGCCCAAAAGTACACACATATATAGATTAGTGTGGTATTATCATGTTAAAATCTTCAAAATGAATGTTTTATTATTAGACTTGGTTAATCTTCTGTAAAATTTTATATTACTTTTATATTTACTTGTAGATTTAATTTTATTTGAAAATTATCATCCTACATACAACACACTAATGTGACAGCATTATACGGCAGTTGAGCTTTATTAAATTGTATAGTCACATGATTTTGTTGGAAAAAGCTGAAATTGTAATGGTTTCATGCGCAATTATCAAAATTTGATGGTCCTAATTTTTAAATTTAAGTTGTATTATTATCTGAAAGCTGCTTCGCTTTTTTAAAACTAGTTTTCAGTTACATAATTTTAAATTTAGATTCTTTGATTTTTTTTAAATTTACCAAAGCTTCTTATTCGTTTAAATTATTATTATTGCTTTAAAATTTGTTAGAAAAAAGTTTCAATTTTAAAACTAAATCACTATTTAATGACTTTTTCACAGAATTTCAACATTCTCTTATTAGATATGCGCAAGTTTTTAAAATCGACTATATTTTCTTTATTTTAGTATATTATAGAGAAAATTAAGTATAATTTTCTACGAATTTTTCAAATATGCATGTATACGAGTATTTTACAGATTTATACAAAATTTAAACGCTATTATTTGTTTCACCCTCCGAGAATAATTTAGTTTTGATTTAGTTATTTACGAGTAGTATCGAATTAATTCAATATATAAAAAGAAAAGAAGTAGTTTGGAAGTAGTTGAAAAACTTTTATATACATACTTAGTTATATATTATCTAGATTTTTAGGATAGTTTAAAGTTTGTGTAAAACTTTATGTGATAGGCATCATATATACAGATACACATAGTAAGAGAGGGCGAAAACTTTTCTATATAATAACGTACAACAAAAACGCATTCAATTCGGATGTGTGCATTTGCGATTTTCCTTATTTCAAATTCTATATTCTTTATATAATACTAGCGCAGCAGTTGGCACATTTCGATGTTCAAAATGAGATTTTTATATTTTATTAAAATGTTTGTATTTTTGCTAAGTTTTCGAATTTCGCATCCTTTCCTTTTAAACTAAATTAAAAAGTCTACTGTATGTATATAACTGCATATTTTTTAAAAAAATAGGAGTATATAAATTAAAAAAGAGTGCGCGAACACATTTAAATCCTTAATAAGATGCGGAAACAGGAATTTATATACATATATAAATGCATCAATAAATCAAGTTTTAAACCAGTCAACAATATTATTGATGGATACATCGTTATAAAACTACCCCTTAAAAAGTTAAAACTTAATATAAAATAATTAATCTTTTTGCATGTTGATTTAATGAAAATTAAAACAGAAAAAGAATGTTAAATCGTAAATTCGTGTTTGGAAAATGAGTTTTTCTCCTTAATATTATGTGTTATAAAAAGAGAAATCCTTGAGATTAATTAATTTAAATTGTAATCTTAACATCATCACCATTTTCTCCAACAACGTAGAAGACATATTAAAATTAATAATACTTGAAGAGAGAATAACTTTTTAAAAACTTTACATAGGGCGTCCATTTGGCTGTCTATGTGGTAGTATATATAGTTAGTCTATTATAAAATCGAACTTATTTAGTATGCAGCAGTGTTAAAATTTTCTACTTTCAACTTTGTAAGAAACTTGATCAGAGAAAATCTACACTCTTAATAGTTCACGATGTGGTTTTCTTGGTTTTTAGTGGCGTCAACAACATACTTGTATATTAGACCGACTTTGAAAACATACCCTTTATTTCACAATATACCTATCATATCAAAGGAAATGAAATAAAAATTAACAATAGGTGGTGAACTAGCCATTTTCAAAAATAAAATAATAATATATATACGTATATATTTATTAATTAATCAATGCGTTTAGGGTTGGAACAAAAGGATTCTGTCAGCAAAAATCCTTGATGGAAACTGACATGTTTTGATATATGAATTAATGTGCCCTCTGTGACAGTCCTGATATAATTTTATATTGTTTGTCACACCCTTTAATATCATCTGATTTGTGGTTAAATGAAAATATATTATTATTTTAACTATAAATAAATCCATTTTGTGTTATTACTATAAAAAGAAAATACATATTATAAATACGATATATAATTAGAACACGTAGACGAATTAGGCCCTTAGAAAATAGGTACATTTAATATTCAAAACGCAAAAAATTCTTGTTCGTGTTCGGAATTTATTGTTGAGATTGCATAACTTTATTTTCAATTGTAAATGAATTTTTACTGGATATATTTATGACATAGTGGCTTTATACATCGAATTTGTACACCACATAAATATTAAAATTACAAAAAAATCTATACGCCCTCAATAAAAAATTCATATCCAACACAGTTCGTATATAAATATATAATATGAAAGGGAGAAATATATATAATATTTTTTTGGGTAGATTTGTACGTTAGATAGTATTCGTTTCTTTTGACGATGCCAGAGATTTTGAAGGAGAGTTCTGTGGGAGCGGTTTAGGTGGCAAGGTACTTTATGGATTTACTGCGATTCAAAGTACGTGCCGGAGAAGTTTCAATTGGAAGTAAAACTAAGGAAGCTAAGTTAATTCATTATTTAGGAAGAGAAAGGAAGCTATAAGGCACGGAAATCTCGTTGACTCTAAAAACAGCCACGTATCTTAGCTTTTTAGACTTGTACTTTGTTGTAAATGCCGCACACGCTATAATAATTTAATTGTAAAAACGTACAACTTTTCTTTCATTTAAATAATATTTATTTCGTTGGACCATATTTATTAACTTTTCTCTTATTTTGTTTTTTTCTTTTATTTTCGTTATACTTAACAAGTTAACAGACAAACAAATGCATTACATATGAAAACAGCTTTTTTAAATATTTCGTCCATTTTATTACAAAACAGAAACCATTTTAATTATTGTTAACAAGTTTCATTATTATTTACGATAGATTATTATATTAAACGTATACATATGTGTATAGTATCATTTTTCACAA
Source organism: Oryzaephilus surinamensis (assembly GCA_004796505.1). Classification (NCBI taxonomy): domain Eukaryota; kingdom Metazoa; phylum Arthropoda; class Insecta; order Coleoptera; family Silvanidae; genus Oryzaephilus; species Oryzaephilus surinamensis. Next base: position 8,883 of record SSSI01002048.1, read on the forward strand.
ATAAAATTATGTCACATTTTATTGATAACAAAATTGTTGCATTATAATTAATTACATAGTTAGAGTATTATAATAAATTGGGTTTAGATTTAATTTTAGATAATATAAAGTCAAATTTATTACAAATTTCATTACTGTGATTGATGTGTAATAGATAAAACAAACCATACATATTGTATATTATAATATAATTAATAATAAAAATGTATTTGTTTTTACAGAAAACATAAACAAATTTGAGAATTTTCATTTTCATCGTTTCATCTGTATATTTTATTTTAAATAAAATTTAACTTCCAGTAATGTTTTTACAAAACCCATTATATAAATATACGTATATATTTTCTTAAATTTGATTAACAAACAAAGCGAATTGAAAAATAAAAGACAAGACGAAGCATCTAATCAAAATGAAAACATATATTGAACAACATCAATATTCTTATTAATCTAGTAAAACGGAAATTGTATAGGATATAATATAAAATGTGAAATGATGAAATGCACGTGCAAGTTTAATTTTCTTCTAAAGGTTTTCATCTCCTATACACTCTTTCTACATAGTCTATATATACCTATATTTGTATTATGTCTATGTCATCTAAGACAAAGCAAAACAAATTATACAATAATAAAATCTAGCATATACCCGGTATGTGTGTATAAAACAGAGAAAGCCACGTGATATTGGTTAGTAGTTGACGGGTCCATAATTCCCACGTGATTTCAGTTAATTACCAACTCCAGAGAGGAACAAATGTTAGTATATGTGAATAATAGCAGCCCCTATGGCCCAAACAAGCAATATACACTCAATTCAACAAACTTTATAAATGTAATCAATACTAGGGGGTTGTTTTACACACGGATGTGGACCTTTTTCTCTCCATCATCGTCACACAACAACAGAGCAACAAACATGTTATAACACGTGATTATTATTACCTTAAAAAGTTAAGTTTAAATGTTTGTTATTTTCATAAAGCTTCACTTTATTAAAACAGGAAGCCGCTTGTAACTTTTCCTTCTTATAATATATATATACGTATAACTATACCTACATAATATATTATTATATAAGTATAGAAAGAACAATTTCATGGAATTTGTTGTTGAAAAGGAAAAAAGTAGAAACAATTTAATTTACTTAGATGTTTATTTCATTTGCTTTCATTGCTTAGTACGTGCATTGTATATAGAACAAAATCTAATCACAAATTTCCTACTCCAATAAACATTACAAATCGATTGAAAATTTGTTTTCCTTTTTTTTTGCCACCAATTTTTTTTTAATATAAACCAGGATGAATTTTTCATGTAAAGATATCTGAAAAAGTTGTAGTTTTAATGAACACAATTATGTTATCGTGGGGAAAAGTTTTAAAGATACGAAAAGCTCTTCCGATTCTATTCAAGCAACTAAAAACATATTCACTCCATGGACACCACCACCTAAAATGAGAGTTTCGTTTAATGAGGTGTACTTTTATAATTAGGCTTGAGTTGCTTTAAAAGCCTGCTTACATCCAGCCAGTTACATTACCATATTTAAATTGTAAATGCTATTAGTTAATTAGGTAGTTTGAAAATGTATTGTGTTTCTTTTACCGCATTTTCTATTCGTTCTACTTACTATAGCTGGAATATTCGTCAGTTGGAATTTACCTAAAACATTTAAATATTTAATTCACTTCTCACTTTACAAATGCAATTTGTTTATTCTTTTAAACTATGTTGAATTTTTTGTATGTGTTTGTTGTTGTTGTTGGTGGTGCTCGTGGTTGGCAAATTCTTGTTTTAATTGCCACCACCAACACAAGAAAACAAAGAAAAAAATTAAGATGAAAAGTCATTTAAACTCCAAACTTCTGTCCGTTTTCTTACAGCATCCGCGATGATGATTACAATGATAATGAGGCAATTAGTAGCTAGATAATGAAAATGATAATTTCTAAACAGAAAGTTGCCCAATAATTATTTCTTATTGATATTATCTTTATAAAGCTATGAATATATACGTGGTTTTTCATTTCAAGTTATAGTAAGTATTCAGAAAAATTGATTTTCAATTTTTTCAGTTTTTCTCGTTAGATGGAGGGTGGAAAATTTAAATGTTGCTGATGGAGACGTGATTGATGCTGTTTCTTTTAATTTGAACATCAGAAACTCAAATCTGTTGACAGAATTGAATTTGGGGTTTAAGGGTTTGAAAAATTTACCTACATTTGAAAATATTGTAAATTTTTTAATAATAGTTATTTGTGTTTGAACTTTCATAAAAAGTTTATTAGTTACATAACAAATAGGCTTTATAATCCATTCATTACATTTAAAATATCACTTACAGAGAAAAAATTGTACAAATTTGAAAATCGCTTTACAAAAACTGAAAATTTTGTGTAATAAATTGTTTTAATAAAATAGTGTCCGCTGAATAAAAATCCGTTTTCAGAATTAAATTTTACAGAACCCGCTTAATTTTATTCACCAAAAATAACATGTAATAAAAAAATCTTTAAAAATTGATGTTGTAAAAGAAATCCGTTTAAATGACATTAAAGAGATATACAATAAATTTATGAATAAGAATTTTTATTACTATTTTCTGGGCTATTAATATAAAAGTTATTAACGTATATTATTCATAAGGATCATTAAAGCAGTGGCGTTTGTCGTTGAGTAGTTTTTATCGAATGCTTAATAGCCTCTTACACATTACAAATTGGTTGGTGGCAGAACTTAATGTTCCTTGTATGAAGGCACTTGATAATTTAAAATTTGCATATATTTTCGCTTATGTTTATTTTTACTGTTTAAGAATATACTATAGAGGACGTTTAAAATTAATTGTACACAAGTGTATACAAAATATTCGCCCATTTTTATTTTATGGAAAAAAGTTGTTTACTACTCGTATAATTTTCAGTTAAATTAAGATATATTTGGTTTGTACATTGAATTTTTTTCTCCAAAATTAATTTACTGTTGAAATAAAAGTCAATTTTTGCCAATTGATTGCTCTCTTATGATCTTCGTATAGAAGAAATCGTATTTTCAAATGGAAACATACACATTTATTTACAATTTTTTTTCTTCTTATATCAATTTCAAAAGCTCCTTTAATGTTACTTATACGATATACGGAGTGTTTTTAAATAAATAAACAAATTTCACATCTTCAATTCAAGGCTTTTAAAATTTAAATTTGCTTCTTAATTTTTTATTACTGATCTCAAAAAGGTCATACGCTTTCCTTATAAACTGCTTTTTGTCAATTTAGACTATACTAATAATTTTGTAAAGTTGATTTTTGTACACATTGTATATTTTACTGAAATCGAATTCAATTATACCTAAAGGGGACATAAGTATAATAGCATAGGAAATTTTCGATTTTACATTTTTCTACAAAAATTTATTCAAATTATAATTAAACTGAACTCAGTTTTTCTTTTTCCACATAAATGCATACATTTATGAAAATGTAATTCAGTGAAGCACTTAATATTACAGAACATGTGTGAACGTTTTTGGTCAGTTCTTCAGTAAGTTGACGATCCGTGAAATGAAGTGTAGAACTATATGTATATATATATATATATATATATATATATACATATATATATAATATATATGTGCCCCATTTCACAAAACCCAGTCACATATCTACATAAAACCAGATATATTATATTGTATATGATGTCCGGCCAAAAATATCACATGAGAGAAGATGTCCAGTCATATAAAATCTCCTTTCGTATAAATAAACGGAGAAAAAATAAAAAAATTGCAATGTGCAGTTCAATGTTGAGGCAATGAATAAAAAGTTCCTCTTTATCATATATTGTTCACACAAGCATTTAAATCATTCCTTTTACGTTAAAAGATATACAAAGAAACTGTCTGTTTGTTATGTATAGACATTTCTCCAAAATCTAATTTAAATTCCAATATATATCGCGTATGTATAATATAAGTTAAATTCAAGGTATCAATTCAATACCTAGTGCAGCTTATGTAATCACTTGTCACAAAGCTAGAGCATACTTGTCACTTGACTTGCAATATAATAATACTAAATTACAATACATGGTATCCACGAAACTTTATAATTATATGATTATACATCTAAAGTTCACTCAATTATCTGTTCCCTCTAAATTTAACTTGAAAATCTACATGTTTCGACACCACAAAACATTCTGCAATATTGCACAACTATTATTGTATGAGGGCCCGTTCAGCACATTATTATTCGTTTTGAATATACATATAAATTTCATATAAAATATAAGTTAATTTATATGAAAATTTATGTATCATACTGAAGTTACTTAGTATGACACCTAGTATCATACTTACCTAGTAGTATGACTAGTAGATACCTAGTAATTTATATATACATATATATAATATATAAAATTTTATATTGATATAAAGTCTAGTTCATAGTGTTGCAATTTGCCATTGCACGCAGAACAATATAATATTTATTTACGAAAATAACACTATTGTCATCTATCGACAACACTATGAACTAGACTTTTATCAATATAAAATTTTTCATATATAGTCTGTCTCAGTTCTATGTGCACACCAGATTTTGTATGGTACTCACTGCGTGGTTGGCAACAAAATTCCGTGTTACCGATTGTCAATCAAATTTTGAAATTAGATGACAGTTTATATCGTTTATATTTTCAATTAAATTTAAATATACAATGTATAATACAAATTCACTAAAAATTGATTATAACAACATTGTACTAATAATAAAATATCCATTAAATATGTATTTAAGAAAATATATCTTCGAAACACATCTACGAACAAATTGACAACTATTTTAGGATTTTTAGGTTATAGAAACCAATAATTGGAATTCACTAAAATTCTTCTTCTCTCAGTTTTGCCAACCATGTAACGAAAAATTATTCTAAAATTTCAAATCTGGTATGCACATAGAACTGAGACAGACTCTACCTATATATTCAAAACGAATAATAATGTCCTGAACGGCCCCTCATATTATTCCACTGTATTTTATTTTTTGGATGTAATTAAATAAAAATTGCTACCTACTAGAATATTATTAAAATATTTAATGAATGACCTCTTATCCAGTTTAATTTCAAACTTCTTAAGAATTACTAATGCATACCTTGTTTGAATATCATTAATAATTAAATTTTATATTTAAGAACTAGGTAATTATATACTTATTTGTGTTTTAAAAATTAAATTGAATTCAAAAAACACGTTAATTGTTTTAATGTACAATTAATGGACTTGGATGGAATTTTTCACATAGAAGATTATTGATAATTCATGTGTGAAACTTTGAAACATCCCCATACCTTCCATGTAATGGTATTTTATACATAGTGAGAGAGACAGAAATTTTCAACATAGGAATTTAATACAAAAGCATTATTACTGTTACTTTCACGGTCACATACTAATTCACCTGAACACAAAGCAAATGAAATACATTAAATTTCACAGTCTAATTTTAATTATACAGCCTGTAAAACGTATTACTTGAAAAATGTCGACAATATTTTTTTTATGTGAATGGAACTTCTGATTGATCCTAATACATCGATGCATTTCATATATGCATATTATAAAATATTCATATCCGTTTTCCGTTTATACACAGTATGTTGGGAATTCAATAACTTTAACGTCTTGTTTAGTATTTCACTATATGATGAACCTAATATTCCTAATAATAAAGTTTGGATAATATAGTTGGCGATTCCCTACAAAATTGTATTCAATATAAATTAAATATACATACAACTATGTATTTTATTAAGGAATATTAACAAACTTCTTATTGACATATTTTCTAAATTTTAGACCTGTATTATATTTTTGTTTCTAATTATCTCTAGCAAATAATCATGGTATTTTACTCGAGATTAATATGAGAAAATATCATTATGCTGAATGTAAAGCACCATATTTTTCCAATCATAAAAGTACCGTATGCAATATTTCATATCTGCATTTCCAATATGTTCGAACACAATATTTACAATCAAATGTTTATATGTCACATATATTCTGATCCACGACCATGTAATCGATCCATTCCAAAAACCATTCTTATTTGACATATAATGGACCGTTTCCGAATGAATCCTAAAATTAGAATTTTAATCATTTAGATAACAAAAGACTATTTTTTTATTAAAATTAGTGGAAAGTTTGCAAAACTGTAAATTTCTAAAAAACAGCCGTAATAATGTATTCAAAAGAAATTACAATTTTTATAGAATTTTGTTAACAAAATTCGAAAAATGTAACTTTGGAAAATAATCTTTCTTCAAACACTAACGAATTTATTCCTAAATAGGAGCTTTTAAAACTGATACAATTTCGTAAATAAATAATAAAAAAATTCGTTTCTCTGAGTTAAGTTTTTTATTGAAATTTCTTTGTCAACGATATTATGAAGAATTCATGCATGTTTCATAAATATTTTGATAAGAAGGTTCGTCTATTGTGTGTATTTTTTATGGGTACAAAATGCGTTCAAATAATAAAAGAGAATACATTTTATGCTTGATATCTTGCCCTGTTTTTTATATTTTTTTTTGCTTTTCATATGGACCAAATATACGATTAATGTTTTAATGTTATAAACACTCACCTTTTAACTAAATTAAAAAGGTTAGTTCTTAATTAAACTCATTTCGTTTATTTAATGAAATTTTAGAATAATTGCGGTCATGTTATTGATTTTTCTCAAAAAAAATGTGTATGTTTTATTACGATTAAAATACGAAAAGAAACACACAGATTATTTATTTAGGGGAACGAATTTGAGTAATTTATTAACAGTTACTGGGCCGTACAATAAATATTTCTTCGTGATTAAAATAATATATCATTTGGGAAATATATTTTAACTTGTATCCTCTTTTAATCTTCACAAAACGCTTCAACATACATATAAAACGCTAACCAAATAAAGAAACACAGAAAGAGCGAAAGAGAGAAAGTGAACTGGGGAAAAAAATAGGACAAAAATATTGTACATTCACATACTTTTTTATACAACTTTTCTGTCTCTCTGTTTGCGTAATATTCAAAAAAGGAAATGAAAAGACTGTCGAGTTCAACCAACCAGCCAGCCATATCCTGAAATTTATTTTAACTTGCAGTCTATTATATTTTCTTATAATATTTAGAGCAACATAATGTTATATGAAAAACAAGTGTGCATACAAAGAGAAGGAAAAAGGCAGGGGACTGAAATAAACAAACAATCAATCTTGTACGCCATTATACATGGTACTATATACGAAAATTATATTTTAAATATAAAGAGTTGCACACTAATTTTTTGCTCTAACAACTGGAGAGGAGTATAAAGTGTGACAAATAGTGTGATGGTTTATGTGTTGGGGTTCGAAAAGGAAAATGGCATGGCATGTAATAAACAAACAGGCAATAGTGCCCTTTGGTTAGTGTGTACACATTATTTTAACAAGCTAATGCTACATTAGATATATGGAGTCATATTCCGTTGGAACTGTTCGAAGTCAGGTGATAGATGCGACAATTAACAGGAAGTATCTACTAGGACTCATTCATGGTGATTGAGTTCTTTGTGATGAATTGCTTTCACTATGACGGAATAACAAACCGATACATTATTATGAACATAAATGTAAGACTTCTACGGAAAAACACACACACACATATACAATGATTTCTTCGTGGAAAATTGACAGTTTTCTTTGAAAAATTGAAAACCTTTCTTAAATTGTTCTTGTTAAAGTGAAATGATGCATCAAAGATGATCCTATCGATTTATCAATCAATAAATTCTAATGTTTCAAAATAAAGCATTTTTTTTAATAATGAAAATTGATATGTTTTCTGTCGAATTATAAACGTCGAGATTTTTAAAAAAAGAAGTGTTTATTTTTTAAATCCGCAAATATAAAAATATTACTATTTTTTATTATATAATTAATATTTGATGCTATACTAAGATGAAATGAAACCAACAACAATGGATTTATAATAAGCATTGTTTTAATAATTATCAAAATTTGATTAGGTATAAATAAATCCTTCATTTATGTATAATAATAAATCCTATGATATATTGTATAATATTTGTCGAAAACACCACAAAATAATGTATGTTAGCATATCAATATCCGTTATTACCATAATTAATCAATATATCGATGTCAGTTCACATCTTTGTACTATGACGCTAATAATCTATATGGTTTTTTAACAATCCTGTTTTTCACGAAAAAGTCTATACCACATTTTTTTATATGTTAACATAATACAAAGACTTAAAACTTATCATTATTGGTTTAAATTCATAATTTCAGTCCCTTGATGTTACATATATGTATAAATTATACCCTACAATTTGATTGATAAGTGTCCCATTTTCTTTACCAAACAAAAAAAACTTGGTAGATATAATATATATCAGAGACTTGATATCGATTTGAGGTGGAAATGTGATGCCTGAATTTTTTACTACTTATAAATAATTATGTTATACACTTTGTTCCGTATTATATCGATTTTTCTAAATTAATAAATAAGTCAAAATTCCATGTAACAAGTTTTTTATTTCTGTCCAAATGTATAATATATTATTATCATATATAAAAATGAAAATGCAATTTCACACATAAAACAAACTCAATTGGGTGGGAAACATGTTATGAAAACATCTTTACTGCTAGTTGATGAATCCCCATCAGAATCAAGTAAATTTCAGGACAGTTTATACAAAGTGTGATGACGTTTTCTGATGTTCGCACTAATGCAACTCCATTTGGTGTGTGACAGTAACAAATTATACTTTTTAAATGCAATGTACATAAGCGGATCTTTTTTTATGTTGGCAATTGTGAGTTCATCTTTCAAGAAAACTAAGTACATATACATCTACAACGAGAGAAAAACATATATATTTCAACAGCTTGTATACATTTTTTATTGTTACACATAATAATAACATGTTAAAACTTAAATATTTAAATAGTCACCAAACTGGTAGCATTTTGTGCTTTTATTAAAAAACACTTTATGTAATATTCAACAATATAGGTATGTTTCGTGACTTTTATATCCACAAAATACATACAAGCAAGTGAAATTGATTTTTATTTATAAATAGTTTATATTCCAATCAATCAATATAAATTGAAAGAAAATAATAGTATAATAATAGGATTTTTCGTTCCCCTTCTAAATATATTATATACCTATATAGTGCTAATCACTTTAATGTTCTGATTTTCAGTGGCGATATTTCTGTTATGGAAAAAGGATATTTTGGATGATGGCAGCTTATTCTAACAAACCAGTGCACACTTCTGATTAATTAGGTAAGTGTTAATGATCTCGGTCATTAGGATGATTCATGTTGTTGTGGTTTAGTAATTAGCCTACGCCCAAACTTGTCTTACCAACCACCAATAATGCTAAACAAACTTATTCTACTATACATATATTAAATTTATACATATAAAATATAAACTGTTACATATTTATTATAATAATTTTGCAGTCAAATTAAGTCAATTTTCTCATCTTTTCCGTTCACCCTTTGAATATAAATTGCATGTCTTGATTAATATTTTTCAAGGCGTTTATATTCCTATTTGTAAATATAATTGACAACATTTTTAATTGTTGCACTGAAGCGTATAGAAGTGTATTAATTATTTTCTCTACGAATCAAATTTATTTACAAGTTTAATTAATTTAACGCATTTCCAACATCACATAGGGGCCGACAAAGTGTTAATAATCACTGAAAAAAATATATATCTTCAAAATAACTGATCTACAGTCATGTTCCCAGAAGGCGTTCATTCAATTAATCACAACAAAAACATTGTGAACAAAAAGTCCCTTGTTGATTGTCTTTCCTAGTCACACAATTTCGCACAGAATTATTTTTCGTTTAGATCTATTTAATGAAATATAGCTAGATAATTTTCTGGCAATACATGATTTATTGATAAATGATTGGAAATGTTTTCTTATGATTTACAATTAACAAAGGCGAACAGAACAAAATCAACAACTAAGCAATATTAAAACACAAAAAATTGATCGTCAAAAGGTGAGAGAGGGTGATAAAGCATTAATTTTGCTAATATTGCATATTATTCAGGCCTTTGTGTGAAGGTAAGTTGTGAGTATTGTTGGTTTTAGTCGATGAAGGACTCTTCATCAATGTCAGCGTGTCGAAGTTGCCTGAAAACCAATTAACTTAAGGGTCCATTGGTTTTATCCCAAATCCCAATTCACATGTACATATATTTAATATACCTACGCACAAATAATTAATAAAAATTTGTATCAAATGCAATTCTCTGCAGGGTTTTCATTTAGTATTTATTATATTTGTCGTCTTTAAGTTCGAATGAAAAAAATTTTTATAATATAAAAGCAAGAAAATATATAATTTACATTATAAAGGCCTAAAATACCGGTTAGCCCTTGTAGAATATTTGAAAGCGTAATTGCTACTTTGTGTTGTCTCTGGAGGCAATTTAGAATTCAATAAGGAACGTTTTATCCAAATCTCTGGAGATATGATCTATATACAAAAAAAATCTTATAATATAAAATTAATGTTGCACGATTACAAAACAAAACGGACTATACATATACATATTTAAAATTTCTGGTCAATTTTATTCCCAAACTATTTTTTTGAAACAACTTTTACAAAAGTACATAATATTCTCAACAGTTTGTATACTTTTGAATAGTTTTCAAACAATATCACAGGGTATAAAATCAGGTCGACTAGCTGGTAAACTTTTTGTTATTCCTTTAATTAGAATTTAATGTTAAAATTCAAACATTTGTTCAGTCACAGTCGGCATGTGACTTCCGCAAATCAACAAGGAAAAATAAATATTGACAATGATTACTTACGGCCATCTTGAGCAAGAACGAACAGATTCTTGTGTACATAAAGTCTAGATGTTTATACTAGCATGCTATTTACATTCGCGATGATCATATCGTTTTTGGGGCTTTGTCGCCTCAGGTATTTTATTGACTTCTTCATGTTATTTGATGTTTTGCAAATTTACTAAAACAATATACGCTGAATGAAAAGTAATATTTACGTATTCGTTAAATTAATTAATTTTCCGGGAATTTCAATAGCTATAGTATAGCAAAGAGCGAACGAGTGGAGAGAAGAAGCCAGCTTGAAAACGAAAAAAATAACAGATCAAATTGTGAATATATTATATGCGGTGGAGCTATTTTTATTTTTCGGCAGTATGAAAGAACCAAAAAAATATGTTAAGAATTAGAATAACAATGTTCGGATGGTAAAGCAAACCATACCAGCGAAAACACTCTCGACTGTACTTATGTAATATACATAACCATTTTTATTGTTGTTAAAGAATGCAAAAGGCGGAAAAAAATAACAAAATTCCCATTTCTATACTGTACACTCTATAATATCGATTATTATTTTTATGCGTCGTCGTATTTTTATTTCGGTATATCTTGAAAACCCTCGGGAAATATAAACCGTGTGTAACCTGTCTTTGCTTTTGTTCCAATTAGAGGCGAAAAGGCAGTGTGTGAAGTGAAACATGGGACTTTACTTAACCGCAAAACAGTTATTAAAGTGAAATAAATCTCATACTATATATGTATACTAGTGATCTATTGATCCTCATTCACTATATACTTCTGTTCAATAAAAGTCAATCCACAAATCTTCTTCTGTTTTGATGGCCATTTTTGCTGTGCGTACACAATTTATTCGGCTCTCTTCTATATTTTTTTTACACATGCAATACACAATAAAACCCTAATTTATGTTTTTTTATTTGCAAAACAGAAATTATATGAAAACCCGTTGAATTTTTCTGCATACCTATAAAATGTTGTTGAAATCCTTGTGGGATATAAAAATTTTAAGTAAAACGAAATCTAAAATAACTCTATAAATGCAATATAAACATAAAAACGTTTTAAGATTTTTTTACGTAAAATGGTAAATAATAAAAATAAATATAAAAACACTTTTATTGCTGGCATAAACTTTACAGAATAAAATTACTGTATCAAGAATTATATACGTATTATATCTCTATTTCTGGTACATACAGAGCATCAGAAAATGCTTCACATCTTTTTCAGTGTGGATAATTATTTTACTATAATTGAATGAGACAAAAAAATAAACTTCAATTTGAGGGTTGCTGAACGACGAACACACTCACACACACTTTTTTTTCAATAAGCCACATCTATAGAAAATAAAAAGCAATAAAAGTTGGTTGGTATGAAAGAGAGAACAGTTTCTATGCAAGACATTAAACGACGCCTTCCCCAAATTGACACACCAAGCAAAAGAGAGTAGCAAACACATGATGGGTATAAGACGACGACGATGTTGGTGATAGTGGTGGTGGTGGTGTGTGGACGGTCTTTTGTATAGGCGTGTGGCCCATATAAGACCAAAGAGACAGACTTCTGCCGTTACTATAGCAACAGCAGGGAGTTGGTCGGGAACGGTACCTTAATAAAGTCGTTGTCGAGGGACTATAATGTCAACTTCAAGTCAATAGATACGGTAAATATTAGGTAAAATATTTATATTCACACTATCGTATTCGTATACGAATTTCAACATCCCGAACACAAATTAAATTTCACTCATTATGAATGTGTTCAATTTAGAAACTTTGGAAAACATTTGCTCAAAACTCTACATATATACATAGATATATATATTACATATCTTATTCAGTCATATATGAAAGTTTTGTAATCGAATTTAATGAACAACTTCGAATATATATGTCAAAGAGTACAATTTTGTACTCATCATTGATTCTACAAACAAAATTTTATATTTTATTATATAAACATATAGACATTGTCTTGGAAAATTAAATAAAAAATGTCGTTGCTTTGAAAATAATTTCACATCTAATTTATATGTATATTATATACATATATGTATAATGTATACATTAATTTAGATGAGAGAAATGTAAGCAAATATTATTCAACTATAATTGCGGCCGCCCTGCCAGTTGGCTTTACAAATAACGTGGCGCCACCAAATCAAATTAAGCCGCAAATTAAAGCGATTCAAGACAGAAAAGCAACAATTCACAATTTAATAACAAAAAGCCATGTACGCTTTTGAATTTTATAATTACTGATGAGGGCCCACACAGTTCTCTCTTTCTCTTCTCAAGTTCTCATCATCCCCATATAATACTCGAAAACATTTAAATAAACTATTTCACAATTATATATGACACAAACATTTTATTATTAATCCTTGTGAAAAGTGAGGAAAATCCAACTGAAGTTTCATGAAAACATCATTTTGACATTTTATACTGTGGTGGTGCTGCTGTGTTGGCGTACCATTATTTTGCTCTTTTTTCAGGATTTTCTGGCAACAGTCTTGAGAGACTAGCGAGAAATCGTGATGGAATAATTGGAGGTGAAATAAGTTGAAAAAAATCGATGACATTTCTGAAAAGACTCGATTTTATAACATTATTTTTAATAATTTATTCAAAATAAACCGGCTTAAATAGATACCAGTGGTAGCTTTTCACAATTGTATGTTAAGACACCATTTGGCATACATTTATTTTACCATCACATAACAGAGAATTGACAATAAACCATTAAAATACAATGCGACCTCGAAATAGAGCAAATAATACACAAACTAGAGAACCGGAGACGACTTTAAGGGTGCGAAACACTTAATAAAATAGAAACAATTAACCGGAATTATTAAGGAAAAGTTTATTCAATTGAGAGTCTCTCGCATGTACATAACTACATACATATATACATTTGAATTATAATTATTATTGTATAAAACATACTTTGTGAAAATGGTAAAAGTGCATAATTATGGATTTATGGCACTTTAATTTAAACCTACAATGTTATAATTTTATATTTGAAAATTGTTTCAAATGCAATTAACGTCAGTTTTAAAGTTAAAAAGCTGTATTTTGGTAAACAATAACCAAAGCAATTTTGCCACTTAACACTGTCATTATATCCATATAAATGGATCATATTTTGGTTTAATGCGACAATAGCCGGATTGTTTTATTTACTTTTAAATAGAATTTCATTGTTTTTGAAAGTTCATCAACATTAATATTTCATTAAAAGTTTCTATATTATGTGCGTAGGAGAATCGCCACACAGTTGTGTTTTTCAGTTATTACATGCTATATTGTACATATATTCAGGCAATCGGAGTAGCTTTATATGACCACATAAATTTTGAGAGGCAACCCTTTATTGTACAATGTTGCACACACACACATAATATATGTGAATTATGTGAAACTATACACACAGGTCGGCTCTTTCATTAGAAAGATATCTTAGTTCAAATTATATTCCTAACTGCCTTCGTTCCTTACATTTTTCATTTATATTACATTCCGTTTTACCAACCATATACAGCACAACACTGTTTACTTTCTATGTGATTCATTTTCATTCTGTGAAACGTAGTTTTTCCTCATATATTGACTATTCAAAGAAATATGTTGTTTTGTGTTTAAATAAATCGATAATAATCAAAAATATACCTATATATGTATGTACTTACGCACTACACATTGATGATGATACATTTTAATATATGTATGTATGTAGTATTAGCTTTACATTAAAATGCCATGCATAAAATGAACAAGTTCGATAAAACAGATTTAATTTGCAGTAAATAAATTATTTTCAGTTTAATTGAAATCCATGGACATAAACGTATTTAATGGCAAGCAATTGAAATTATTTCAAAATGAGATTATTTTACACAGATTATTTTATGTTAAAGTGTATCCAATTCAATTAATACAATTTTATCTATATTATTGCAATTAAAATATGCAAACAACCCTGCTTATAATAATAATAATTGTTGAGAACTCTGAATGATTTTTCCCATCATCGCGTTTACAATTTCCACATATACTTACTTATATAAGGAAGTTTTTCAACATCAAGAGAGAATGAAAGAAAAAAAAGTTTAAAAGATAAACGTGTGTTGATAATGTTTGTATGGAAAGAAATGTGGGGAAATAAAGCGGCAAACAAGCAATTTTCCATATTCCTTTCTCTATTTCTATTTCATCTTGTTTGGCATAAATTTATTTATTTGATAGCGTATTTATTTCTTCCACAAACTTTTTATGTTAAGTAGATATGTGTGATAAGAAAACCACTGAAAAACTAATAAAATATTTCAACTCAACATTTTATTAATATTATTTATATGTGCCTATATTTTAAACGATCTTTCTATTATATACGATTATATGAATAATTAGATATACTCTGTCTGATATATACTTGCCGGTCTGATTGTAAATGTCACAATTACGAATATAAAATAGAAAAAGATAGAATGTATGGATTAAAATTGGTAAAAAATGATTTAAGTTTACAATTTCTAAAAAATTTCTTAGAGTTGAGGAGTGAACTTGTAATGGGTGTAAACCCTTAAATAAGCAATTATATCAGTTTTATATAAAAAGTTCTGTTTTTAATTTTCACTTACAGAGTAAAGAAATAAAATCTAATTTTACTACCTGTTTGGCGTTCGTATTTATCAATTATTAATTCCACTTA
The DNA here is from genome assembly GCA_004796505.1 of Oryzaephilus surinamensis. NCBI lineage: Eukaryota > Metazoa > Arthropoda > Insecta > Coleoptera > Silvanidae > Oryzaephilus > Oryzaephilus surinamensis. The sequence continues at coordinate 24,555 of SSSI01002048.1, forward strand.
ATATTCATTAGAGTTTGGGTTGATAATAATAATAAAAAAAAAAGAGTTCATAAAGCAAACATTGACATAGTATCACAAACAAATCGTAAATTAATACAGAATGCCAATACTAGATAATATATTCGTGTACAAATGAAATGACATTAATATATAGGTAGTTTATGATACCACACACAAATACATATACATAAAGTCGTATAAATTCTAGATCCGTTTTCGATTTCTGGTTTATGTATTAGTTGGAAAATGTGCAATAGCACCTATCAAATGTAATAGCAATGACTTAGTAATGGTTTGGTGGTCAGAAAGTGCATGAATTTCATGAATTGTACGATAGGAAAAGTCCATCCGATTTTATCAACTCGATTGCAAAGTGTTTGAACAGCATTTCTATAAAGTTTTATCAGTTATCTTGCTTGTACAATTCAAATAACTTTCTGATTGATATGCTAAAACGTTTTTGGTTTTTATTGAAATTTATTTTTCTTCCATGGTGGTGTGGTAAAATAAGAATAAAACCATATAAAACATAGAATGGGAAACCGCATTTAGCTTTATTGGATTTTTCTAATAAATTGCATTACACAAAAGCAACTCGAAATGATTTAGAAAGAATTTTATTTAACTAGAAATTATTTAAATCACACTCACACACACACATATATATATATATATACATGAAGAATGAAAGAAAATTACAATGGAGTCATTAGTATGTATGTGGAAAAGATAACAGGTTTTATAGTGTCATATTAAGAAAATAGAAACTCATCCAGCAAGCAATAATAATTTTCTTAAATAAAGTAATTCTAGCTTTTACGAGTGAAATTCCGTTGTAGTAAGTTTATTGAATTAATTAAGACTTTTCCCAGGATGAATACTAAGTAATCCTTTAAAACATTGTCCATTAAAATTCTGCAATAGATTTAAGTGTTAATTCCCCAGTCAGGTTTTCAATTATGAGAAACACGGCGGTGAACGGCAAAAGTTCGCCCTTGAGGCCATACAGAAGGAAAAACGGATGACAGCTTGCAAAATCTATTTCGATTTAAATTTGTTTTACGTACACATTTTTATTTTTATTTTTCTTAAATTAGAAACATTTTCCAAATGATATTTTTCGACTAAATAAGTTTATTTTTTACTTTTTCGTCCATCGTATATAGTCTATATAGAATAGATATTCTATATTATTATTTCTAATTTTCTATATTTCACAGCAATATAGAAATAAACTATAAAATTCGTGAACGCTTTTTTTTCCCTCACATTTTTCTAATTAAATTGGGTTGAGGGCAGATTAAACTGTTGAATTAATTATTTTTGTTCAATAATTTGCTATCGATTCTTGTATACTAAAAATGTGTAGGGCCCTTATTATTCGCTATACGTAGTTATATACCCTCTGTTTTCTAATAAAGAAAGCTTTTATAATTTTCCCGACATGTAATTAAATTTTAAAACCGTCTTTACATAATTAAATTTTCTTCAAGTTGAAGTCATATCAATATTGACTTTAAACTAACTAAGGTACTATCAATATAAAAATATATGATAACTTTTTCAATTATATACTTAATAAATAACCCCATATTAGATTAATTTCTGATATAGTTGAATATATTTTAATAAGAACTGTCATCCCGGAAACTTATTCACGCTTTTAGATTATAAAACGTGACTTTATGATTACTTTTCTACTTTCTTACTTACTGTAATATAGAATTCCATTCTTCTATTATATAATACTCTCGAGTTAAAGGGGTATGGACCCATAAAGTCAAAATAAACATTATAGATCAAATAAAGTGAGGATAAACATATAAAGGACTAACATACGGGTCAAAAGTTTAAGGGTATAAGTCCTGTGTCTTTTGCCATCGAGTAAATGGGCATCACGTCAATAACCATAAACAATCCAGCTATATATATAAGTACAAGAACAGGGTCGAATTGTATCAGCAATATAAAAAAGGGCCACACACAAACATTACGCTGGATAAAGTAACAAAATTTAGAATTGTAGCCATTTCAAATCATAACCAATCACAGTTAAAACAATATAGCTTAGTTAAATTGACCAGAAAATATATAAGGAGAAATGAAGAAAGATTGTGTGTGTGACACAAATTGTAATCCAATTTTTGTTAAATACAGATTTATTGTCTTAAATCGACACATTTACGCTATATACGTATATATGTATGTGTGTGTGCGCGTTTTATTTCCTTTTCTATTTCTAAAAAAACACCTTATAAATATTAAAAGTTAATTTTGCTTTGTTCGTGATTTAACGAGACAAAACTCAACTAATTAACTTAACTTATGTTTACTTATTTTGTAACTTTAACCCTGTTAACGTTATTTTAAGACTTTCAGACTTGTTGTAGATATAGCGAGAAAGTTGAAATAATTTATTTGTATTATCTGGGCATATATATGAGAAGAAAATTAAAAAATGAGCTAGCTTTTTAATCATCAACTCATACCAAACAATAAACTTTTTTATTGTATGTGTGTGTTGGTATAAATATATCTCAAAAAGATTTTTTCGATTTTTTCCAAGATTTTGGTGAAGAGGAAATTAAAACTTATAGAAATCCATGGATTTGACCTGAATATTTTTTTATATTTATCATATTTTCATCCTACAGTCAAAATTTCATATGTAATTTTAAAGATGTGCAAAAGAAAGTATATACATACATATATATAGAAAATCTTATATTGACAATCAAATGTTTACTATCATCTTGAACGTAAATCCAATATTGTCCCAAACTGAGCCCCAAGGCTTCGGGGGGATATCAGCTTTATAGTTTGGGAAAGCACACTCGCCCAAATACAATATTCCAAGTCCAAGGCTGCTTTCCACTCCTTCAACCATTTCAACTCACACCCAATAAACGATAACTGCACACAGCCTCTAATGGACCCGTATTAAATATCTGACTTTGCTTGCTTTCTTGCTATCATTTTTCATCATCTACGTCATATATATATAGTGTGTGTGTGTGCGTGTATTGACGAGGCAGCAGCGAAGAGGCTTCGGCTTTATCGGAAGGATTGAAATAAGGGGAAAAATCCACACACATACAATATCCTTAAAGATCCATATAACCATATATTGAGTTTTAAGTGTGTCTGTGTCAATCTGTGTCTTATATAGCACTACAAATATTTTGGATCAATTTACACCCACTTCAAATTCACTTAAACCGTATCATGTTCTAATATGTTTGACAACTGCACTTTACCGCCATCCCATAACAATAAAAAATTCACCATTACAAGAAACAAAACAATTACTTCTTTTTCTTCTGCGTGAGAAAAAGCACTTGATTAATTTTTTACATGATTACATTTGATCGTAAATGTAATACGTTCTCCTCGATTTTTTTTATTTTAATATGAGAATCTCTAATGTCCACATATTGTCCGTGTACAAGACATTATTAATGGATCTGTCACATTTACAAAAGACTCTGCATTGTGTAAATAGATATCTTTTTAATGGATGAAATGCGGTCCATTGTATTTATTGTATTTCTTGAATATTGAACCCAATTTGACACAATGGACACACGTTCATTATTTGTTGTAAAAGCTTTGATTATATTGCAAAAAATATAATGTTTTCATATATAGACTTCGTCCGTAGATTTACGCGTCCTCTACATTAACAAAACTTGAGGATTTTTAAGACTTAATTTATGTGACAGCTCGGAGAGCAGTTTATAAAAATTATGAATTTTTTGCCAAATTTTCTATTTAGAGTTATTCTTATTTAGGACCGTTGTTAACATGATAAAAAGTATTTTTTTATTTTATGAAAAATACTTATACATTACTGTATTAATAAAATCCTCAAGTAATTTTTTTATTCACTGTCGGTGTATCGGTGGCACTTTAATAGTTTCGCAATCTTCCACCAAGACGATGATGATGCACGAGGTCTATAATAATATACTCTAAACTTATTTATGTTCTTGACCATTTATAACACAATATCACAAAACTGGTATAATACACCTATATATATGTATACCTATGTAGTGTGCAAACATTTTTAATGATCACATCTCTATTTATTATAGGATGGTAACTGGAGTACAAAAGTACATAATAATAAAGTAATCTTTTATGGTTTTAACAAAACTCTCCCAACGCCAATGTTATAACCAGACAAAGCTATATTATTATCGCTTCTCTTAAATTTCCGTTTTTATGCGTTGAAAACATCAGCAAAAAGAAATTTTAGTGTCAGAAAACTAGAGCATGAAAAAACGCTTTATAAGCGCTTGTATGTCTGCAAGTTTCTGTGCTCTCATGATGGCCTCTGTATGGGAGATGGCTCTTCTTCTCTCTCTATGCTCATATATAATGGTGAAGGAGTAAAAAGAGTCTTGAGTTGTTATACGAGGCATATGGGCTATATGATGGAAATACACAGACTTACTCCTATATATGCTCCCTAATGATTGACTAATTCAGCAAGTTTGATATCCAGCTGATTAATGTAACGTTGATGAATAGACCAACATTAACCATCAAACTAACAAAAACCATCTTCTGTAATAATGCCATATTGTTAGCTATTTAATTTTATATGAAAAAAACCAAGTTTATTTTACTAGTCGTTGAAAAATTACACATTTTTTTCCTTGTTGGCGGATGCAAATTACTATTATGACGCTTTAGAATATTAAAGTACGGAAAAAAATTATTTGAAAAATAACACGCTGTACATTACATATATGTATATAGTAAACGGTTTTTCATGATATATAAATATATAAAATGGATAGTATCGTTCGCGTTCTATATAGAATAAATCCCGCCTTCATCCGGAGGCCAGAAAACGACATAACTTACCCATAAGAAGCATCAATCTTCAGCTATCGAACATGACAGCACAAACTCCTCTATTTTCTATCTGGAAAGGCAACCCCCAGTAGTGGTAGTAGTAGAAAAGGTATGCCCTCTTTAAATCCCTCTCGCATGTAAGACATGACATTATTTCACTCTTTGAATTTCAAATAGCGTTACGTTATATTAGACGACATTTTGGAAATTTGTTACATTTCCAATTTGGTTCTGCCTTCTAATATCATTTTATATTAGAATTTATGTAATCGCTTTTTGTTGTATCGGCAAATTTCCGCAATTTCTAGTAAACAAAAGTAAGTATATTAAATGACGATATCTTAATTGTTTAGCTTTGATAATTAGTACTGTTCCAACATAGTTAGCTAACTATTGTAAAACTTTTAGTTTTATTTCAACCTAAAACTCTCATACTATCTTTAAATGAATTCCATTCCTTTGGGATTGAGTATTTTCAAGTCAAAAACTTTTGAATAAATTTAAAACGAAAAGTTTTTCTAAAAAAAAGTAGAAGTTTCATCAATTCCTTTTCCACATCAACATGATAATTATGAAATTTTTGTACAATATATGAAAATTGTTCAATCAAATAAACAAAAAGTTCATTTCATTTAACTCAATCTATCTGATCTATATCGTTAGTATTGTGTCCATTACAGAAATCTTCAAACTAAACGAATTGATTTTAAATGGATGACTAGATAACAACTATGGTCTCATTAAAATACATATCTACGTGTAATAAAAAAATGATTAGAAAAAATATCTAACTAGTCGAGCTTTGACACAGAATGTGAAAGCACATGCACGGCAAATTGAATGTGCGCAGGAGTTGTGCTTTCAAAAACGAAAATGTTCGAACGAAACATGGGACTGATTAAACTATACCGCAACAAGCCAGTCGTCGGTAAACTGTAAACGTAATCTGACGCCTGGCGTCGCGACACTAATGACGCTCTAACTGTACTCATATAATAATACATCATCGCCCAAAGTTGACACAAGTGTGTCACATGACTCCCCCATATATATCGGGGTTACCGTGGTTACCTGATGCCACCAGGCTACTATATAGATAAATAGTTGCCAGGTGCTTTTATATGCGCTAAAACTGTTCTAAGAGAGCGATGATGATCCAAATCGCGTTTGTACAAACGGCGCCTAATTTCTAGCACTAAACTACTTTACTATATTATAGTAGTCTTCATCTCTTTGGAAACGTTTTATGTTTTTGTCTTTGTGACATTCTCTTGTTGCCATAGTCAACGTTGCTATGTGCTTTGTTTTCTTAAATTATACACCACTGGTACGTATCTTGCTTGCTGTATGTGTATATGTATGTATTCGAGTATGAGGAGCCCTATAATTTTATTGCACAAACATAATTAAGTAATTTACGTTGGCAGTCGGTGGCGGCGAATAATGACAGTTAAAGTAAGCAAATAGTTGGTGTGTATAAACAGAGCAAAGGGCAATTAATTAAGAGAAGTGCGTGTTTTAATAACCTTGATGTTTCTTCATTTATACAAAATTGTAACTTACAGCTTTTTGCATGTTCACCGATTTTTATTACCACCACCACCACCATCAACGGCATTATAATTAAATTGATGTTAAGGCAGCAAAAAAAAAGTAATTTTTATCACATTTTCAAAAGTTTAACATCTTCAATCATCACCTCATTTCCTTCATAAAATTAAAAATGAAATTTTCATCAAATGATAATTTATTCGCCCAAACATCACCACCTGTCACAATGTACAACATCGTCAAAGTTTGTGTGAATAAAATTCAATGATGAGAGAGAGAAAACGCCTGTAAGGCCTGGTGTGCCTACTATTAAAATATTATTTGTGTGTGTGCGGGGGTGGGCCCTCTGCTGGTTTTCGGATAAAAAATAACAGATGAGGACGCTATCGCCGTCAATTAGGAATTTAGGTGTCTTCCATGCAGCTGACGAATTGCGGGATTATGCTCGGCCCATTATAAAAATGTATACAGGCTTCGATGGTAATTTATGCGACGCAAATAAATCATCGAGTATCAACCAGACTATGTACAAATATGGGCGCCTCTTCTAAGCTATTTTCTTTCTCATCATCAATAAGTATTTGCAATTTAGGTATTTATTACAATACTTATATACGGATAAATACCATATTTTACATAAAATTATTGCTTTATTCAAATTTAATTTGGGTAAATGTTGTATTTTAAAGGGATGAAGGAAAATGGGGGGACTATAGCTACATAATCTAATTTTCTAATTAAAAAAATGAATAGTCATTTTTATTTAATATAAAAAAGAGATATTTAAGTGCTTTTATAAGAGATCTCTATTAACATAATGGCCTTGCAATATCTCTAATGAAATAATATTTCTTTTCTTATAGAGAATCGCGTGCCCTTTTTTTTTCCTGCTTCATATATATATCTCTTTTGCTGATGAGAATAAAACTGGGAGCTGATCGATTTCAAACACACGCCACTTAAAACTTACTGGTAAGTCATTTAATAACTTAGTTTTTAAATAATAATCCAACATTTTCGTTCAAACTTATACATGTATCTAGGTGTGTGTGTGTGTGTGTGGAACATAAAATTTGTTTGGTGAAAATTTTATACCCAACACAATATACAAAACTAAATGAAATATTAGTAGCGCACATATTTCGTTCTACTTTTGTAAAATTGCTTTAAACTTTCAACACTCCTTCCCCATAAATATTCTTTTTTCAACTCATTCATATTACGGTAATTTTGAAGGGTATATTAACTATACACATATATATATATGTATTTTCGTGAAAAGCTTCCCTTATTTCCTGGTTTTGTGCTTTGTTATTTACGATTTTCATAAGGAGCCAAGCTGGCCCCTGATGGGAATTTCATAAGACTGATAAAAGAGGTGAAGAATATATATGGTTGGAAAGTGATGTAAAATCCATATTTATCGCATCCAGCACACAGCAAAAGCAATGCTTGGAAACGAGCCGCGAAACACAGCCACCAAAACGCAATGGGTGTATATTATATACATATATAGGACACATTCTCACAAGATTGTACATGGGGGATGAATATTTCCGGTGCTAGTCAAGTATGAAACATTGTTGCTGTGTCGACTGGTATCCGGTTTCAATAGTTACAGGGAAATCGGCTATATAAAATACTCACTCGTACGACAAATATAACACGCTACAATAACCAATAGTAGCCATCCAAAGTTATATATTTGACGTTTACAATTTCAATAGATATATAGAAAACTTGTGCTGGAATGAAGGGTTGATTTTTTATTTTTTGAAATGTTGAACTTTTTTTAATACATACTATATATTTCAGAAAAACAATTATTATATGTATAAAGAACTGTCAACTAAAAAAGCATTTTAATTTATAGTGAAACACCCTGTACATTTAGAGTTTTATTTATGTTGAACAATTTTAACATATTTGTGGTAAATTTGCATTCGAGTAAGTAATTACAATTTTAAATGAAACCAAAATAACATTTTTATGATTTATTGACTAACTAAAATCAGAGTGTTTATTTACGTATTAAAATAACACATAAAGTTTCTCTTATCTTTCTAAATATACCTATATTATATTATTAACAAAAATTTAAAAAAACTGTACAAAATAATACAGCTTGTAATTAAACTGTTGTTTCAGAAAGTTTGATATTTTTGTGGCCATATGGCGATGCCATCATCTTAAACTAAACACACTTATCGGTGTCAAAAGAAGCGTTAAATGAAAAATACAAAAGCTAGACAATCATAAAAGTGCAACTTGTCACTTGACGAGAGTAATATTACTTTATATTGGTGAGAGTTTTCCTGAAGTTTGCAGATAACGGGTTATTGCTACACAGTCTAAAATAGTGGATCATACCCTTATACATACACATATACGTGTATATATATAACAACCCCGCCATATAAAGTGTGATATTCTTTTCAACAACGATGACAAGCCAAAGAAGAGCGCAATCGGAAACTTTTATAATCTTTGCAAGAAATATCGTTGTAATCGTACTTATGTATACTGGTTGTGATACGATGTAAAGCACTTGTGAAATGCATATTGCAATCATCTAAAGTCTTTACGGTTATACAGCAATCACTATATTTGCTTTTTGGCCCCGACGAATTCCATTATGAGGTCGCTCTTTTCATTATTTTTTTATATATAAATGTATGGGTTAGTGGAAACGAGGAGACATTTGGGGGTTGGTTTATTATTAAAGCGAAGGAAAATTGAATTTTTACGATATATAGTGAAAGACAGACCACAAGGAAACCATGAATGATCTTTTATTTTTAATTAAAATTTTATGGTTGCATGTTACATAATTTTTCTTAAAAATTGTTCATATTTTTTTTGTATTTCTTTCACTCACTGTATATCGAGCTGTATATGTATATAATAACCAAACTTTGTATTACATTTTAAATTTTATTATAATAGTAACAGTGGGTTGGAAAAATTGTATGTACCTACCTATATTTTTGTTTAAAGCTGTCACTTTGGTTAGATTGCGTAGTTGTTAAAGACAAGGCCTTTGATGTACCTGGCTCTCATTATTAACCCCTTGATATACTTTCCAAGCTAGACTTATTTAATTTAACTTGACTGCATAACATACACAAATTAATTTGCGTACACAATGGAAATTATATGAATACACTGTAAATTAATTTTTCCAGGCGGAAATTTGAAACCATATACACAATATCCTAGTTATATGTACATACATATATACATATATTTATAATAAGCTCGTAAATTCAATTGCATTTATTTTGAGTTTACATAAAAATTAACTATATATGTAGTCAATTTTATACCAGTTGAAAAAAAACTGTTATAATGACAAATAATAAACGCATTGTATTATTTAGTTGGGGATATTTTATATCGAAAATATAATTTGAAAAATCAACAAAAATATATATTTCAACGATAAATGTGTTTGATTAGTTTGTTATTTATATGTGTAGTGTGTAGGTATAATAAATACATATGTAGGTGTTTCATTTACATTTATTTTACACAGATTTTATTATATTCGTGGTACAAAATGGCTAGTTAATAGTATAAATTGGAAATTAGTCAAGCATATAATTAAAATATATTTGTTACTAAGGCAACACCAATCAAATTGCACCTCTTTTAAACATTATTATACAGTACATATATTATATACATATAAGTATATTTAATACAAACATATAATAATAACATATTAATATACTGTCTAGTATATACAAATTATACAATGCATATATGTATTTTGAAAAAGAATCCTGTGGAACTTGGAACAACATATTTTCATTTCAGATATTGCATGTTTTCACCATTTTTCCTCCACAAGAATATTAATAGCGACATTGACAAATATTTACTATATAAAAGTAACAAACATCATGAATGTTGTTGATATTATATTGTATATGTCTCAAATATTGTACAATTTCGAAAGCAAATTTATAACCAATGTGAAAAGAACAATCTGATGCCATTTCTTCAATATATACAAGACGCACATATCTCATACTTCAGTTCTTGTAACAGTTTGTGTCAACAGCATATGTGTGTGAGGAACGAAATGGTATTTTGTGGCAGTTTGTCAATGTGCTTTTTTCATAGTCAAACTCAAACACAACTTAAAAATTGCCTACATTTTAATTTGTTTTCTTGTCAAAGGAAAAAATTGTCTATTTTACCAATACTGTTTGAGTTTGAAAAGAAAATGATGAAAATAGTAACAGAGAACTATTATATTGAAATATTTAATACTGTTAAATGATAATTAAATTCATAAATACTGAAACAATAAAAAACATTCCCTCGGGAATAGAATAATCCAACTATTCATTTGGTGTTAATTACTTAATTATCAAAATATGTAGTTATAAAACTGTGATTTATTTAATTTTAGTTTCATTTCTTTTTTATTTTAATCGAAGTAACTATTATGCAAATAGTTAACGAGGAAAATTTTCGAGTAAAATCTTATTACAGTTTTATACAAATAATGGAAATGGTGAAAAAAAGTCAAAAGAACATTTAATGAGAAATTGGGGTTAAATAAATATTGAAATTAGAAAATTATTAATTACGAACTTGTGATGAAAAACTTTTCAAAGTATTAGGTATAAAGATTTCAATATGATTATTTTGAAAAATGTACTCGTATTTTCCTTAAAACTTGATACAAATATTTATTAATTTTTTAATCAATATTTATCAAAACGTATTTCATCATGCAGAAGTAATTCCACAACAACCTTTTCCAACTTTTGTCAACGGATTTACAAAAGACGACATTTTTATTTCCAAAATCGAATAACAGATGATATTGTTTTAAAGAAATCCACTTACGTATAAGTCGGTTACAAGTACTAATAGATATAGAGAGAAGATTTAGATTTGATTCTTTCTTGTTTTCGAATAAAACATGTAACCATTTCTTTTGTGTGTCTGGTAAAAGAGCAGAAAATGCTAGCTTAGTGTTGATCTGCGTGCCTCTCGAGAGATAAACCACAAGAGACTTTACACACTCACTCTACCGAGAACTAGATTCCTCTAAACTGTTACCACTATCATTTTTAAAACACTCTCTACCACTAAATCTATTCTTGACAAATTTGATATATGATATTTGACTGTGGAAAAATTTAACATGCTGTGAAGACTGAATAATTTAAATTATTTAGTAGTCCAAAACGTAAATGCCTTCACTCAAACACAAACAAAACTGATATGAATGTTTGGAAATTGACCTGAACCACATAATTCGATTATTACGAGCCAGTACTTCCATATGGATTTAATCAGAGCGTTATTCACGGCTTCAGGTTCACGTTTAGTCCAACCCCTTTTCCTAAATCCTACTACATGTGTCACATATTATATGTTAACAATCGGAAGTACAGAACACAGAGTTTGCCACACAGTTTGTCTCTATATAGGTATGTATATGTATGTATGGGTATGTTGTCCTTATATTATATAAATGCTAATTGACATATCTGCTTTTATATACATATCTATTACGCATTTCATATATTCAATTTGAAATTATCTCTTAATTGAACCCATTCAAAACAACAAAAACAGTACTGTGTCATTTTGTTGAATAAAAAAGAAACACATCCGGTTCCAACAGTCTCTATTACCCCAAGATAAGGATGTATTAACAATAATAACACTTTCTGAAGAAAAAAATACGCACTGTACTATGGGTGGGTGTATGTGTGTGTGAATGAAGGAAAAGAAAAGCAATACACAAAAAGATAAAGTTGAATTTTCAACAGTTGAATAGAAAAATCTTTGCTTACATAAAATTCCCCGTAGATTTGTGAACTTCCGGTATGGAGAGAGAGGAAAAAAGGAAAAAGGACTATTATACGACAATGTTGTAATACATGTTGTCCTTTTCCTTATCTTATCCATCATATTCCCAGTGGAACGTTGATAGCAAATGAATGTTTTAGAAATATCTTTTTTTATTCTTTTAAGGAAAAAAAAAGAGCACAGTAATTTTTGGGTATGTTTACATGATTTTCAATGAACATACAGAACGAATAAGGAGTTTTGTTGGTATATATAAAAAGTGAAAAAGAAAATATACAGTAAAATTCTAATATTCAGTTTTTATCATAGAACATTTTAAAACAATTCTCGAAAAACATTTTTTCCCGTCTTGTCGCATGTTTTCTTATACACCCTACAGGCAAGTTTAAAGTGTAATTTGGCAGAAACTCGTTTTGCTTATACAAAGAATAACGACTTTTATTAACATGTGATAAAAATTGCTTTTTTTTCTCATCCAAAGACAAAGAAAAGAAAAAGTATACAGCAGAACAATTGGCATTTTTTTGTATAAATATAATAATTGTTGGACAACATTTATTCTTCAGTAATCAGCTTAAATTGATGATTATTAAGGAGTCCCTTTTATATTGAAGTCAATTTGGGTTTGTACGATAAAAAGTCACCCTCTAAACGACACCAGATTTCAAATAAAATTAATGTTTAGGTCGTCGTCATACGTTGGCATGTCTATAAATCTCACAAATGTCCCTCTTATTAGAACTTTTTTTTATAATACATTTCGTCCTTGTCTATCTATCAATTTTGCTTTTTATCTGTTTCCCGTCTGTTTCACGCCTTATCATCCGGTTTCTTCTTTTTTTCTTATTTATGACAATCATCCTTTTATATACGAAATTATATAAGGTCACTGGTTGTTGTTGTTGGATAAAAATAAAAGGGTAATATAAATGTGTATACACTTTCTTGTATTTTATATATATTCCACTACAATGATCTCTTTTCAAAAATAGAATCATTTCAATACAGTCCAACAGTTACAAGAAAAGGAGCAGGAAATGTTGTTCGTTTTTAAAAAAGTAAGTATTCTATAGAAGTAGGTAAATATGAATTGGAAAAAACACATTCAAACATTTTTCTTTATTGGCCTTATATTATAAATTTTCCAAACTACTACCATCATATACAACAATAAAAGTTTTCGTTGTCCGAAATATGTTTTGTGTTCAATATGGGGTGCTTTCAAAGTTTAATTTGGCGTAAACGGGACACAAACTAAAAATGTAATCGATTTTTATTGTGTGTGCAAATTTTTTCCCAATGTTATATATTTACAAACATTTATCAAATGCAATTTTCCTCTATAAAATAATATACCAATATATTCTTCTTCATATAATTTGATAGTTGTTTTAGTTTTCGGAAACAACTGCTGCTGTGTCTCCGGAAACTTGTTAAATTTGTACCATAACAAATCATTGAGATTTAGTTTATTCATCGATAATGTAATTCGAAATGAATGACAAAGTATAGCAAGTAAACTAACAAACATTTTCTCAACATGATGTTAGTGTGTGTATGTGCTAGTATCAGAATCGGTCACAAACTATAAACATGGTCTCTCCAGATTAATAATTCTACGGTACACCTTTGAAATTAACAACGTAATAGAAAGCAAGTTAGATTGACCGAGTTTGTGCTTTAGTTGAAAACTACTTTAATTACAGATCATCATTAAATCTAACTGTACAAAAACTTGTCTGAATGTTTAATAACGTAATAACGGAAAATTGTGTTATTATACTGGAATTGTCTTAATATTACAACTGTCTCATTGTTTGTATGTATGAGTAATTGAGGATCACTGCTGAAACAACCTCCAATTAGACTAGCTGTTATCTAATTTGCTGTTTAGGACTAATTCAACTTTATTATTAGAAAACTTACTATATCATATCAAGTATTATGTTTTCTCGAAATTATAATTAAACCAAACGGACATCAAAAGATATTTTCAAGGGACTCAATGCGGTGAAAACTAATAGTCAGAAAATTTTAAAACCATATAACTATATGCGTAGTTCTAAAAGAGATTCTTTGAAACCACCAATTCATCAAAAAAACCAAGGAGCGAATTATGACAACAGATCAGACTGTGCAAATGTAAAATAAAAATTGTTTTTATCTCAAAACCAATTTTCCAAAATAAGTTCAACCAGATAACCAACTTGACACCAGTCATAATAATAAAAAAAATTGATCTTCATCTGCAGACGACATTTTATAATATAAAACATGATCTAAAAACTATTGTAAAACAACAAATAATATTGTGCATTGTTCTAAATATGTATATGTCTAAATCTGTTGTTGGTAGATAAAAATGCTGTGACTGTCTGAACCATATGACGAGCATTCATTATGATCCAACATATTCGTATATACAAATTTATGTTGTGAACTTGTGAGTATAGAACGTATACCGTAATAGTAGAATAGAAATACGAATTTTAATTTTATTTCATCATCCAGCCTAGGAAACACAAATTAAAACGTGAAAACGGATACAGAGGAAGACCGAAATCATATAGTGGTATGTGAATTTGTGGATTGATGGTAATTCAAGTGTGGATGGTGAAATTATGAGCAATAGTAGCCTGAAGTGATGTTTGACTTATTCAGGAGAAAATTTCCACCGAGTGTGTTCTTCAAGGCAGCAGCAGCAGCAGAGTGTGTGCGTTTTCGGAAAATGGCCGCCAGCCAAGAGACAGAATTGGATTAGCCGCCATCAGCAAGTTTGAGTATTATTGGTGAATGTTGGCGGTTTTGCTCCCTTTACATATACGATATACATGTACAAAGTAGCTGGCTATATATATGAATAGTGTGATGGTGTCGTATTTTCCTCACAGCATTTTAGAAGAGACGAATACTCGTTCAATGTAATGATAAATCCAAAGCAAAGACGCAAAGAAGCACATCAACCGAACAACACACACAAATATCAAACAAACCACCACCAGAAAAGACACTTTTCCACATTTTATATGTTGTTTGTGGACGATGCGATTGGTGAAAATAAATTTACGTTCTTTGTTCTCACAACTGGTTCTAGTTTTTCTAACTATTTTATCAAGCTAAGTGTATTATAGATTTGAATGAATGCATATGTGTATATTATGTGTGATGCGATATACGCTGTTTTATTCAAACTTTTATCACGATCGAGTTGTATATAGAACGGAATTTGATTAGATTTAAGATTTTTCACCGTTCTCGTTCTCGAATTGATCAATGCTTTTTCAATATTCGTTTCAACACTGCTTATTATATATTATAATAGTATAAATATATAATAGGCCAAAGTTTTTGGAATTTAATAAATGAAAATATTCATCGAAATAAAAAATTGTCCAGCTATAACATAAATATGTGTAAAATTGCATGCGTTTCTGTTTTGTATTTCAGAAACAGATCCCTTTGTTTATATGCTTTCAGTCCTTTCAGAGAAGCCAAAAAAATGATTATTTCAAAAATATATTTTCATGTTTTTCTCTTACGAGTATATTATAATTAATATCTTGGAAATATTAATATTAATATTGCTGTTAATTTACGATAAAATTATGAGAATATATATTTTCAAATTTCATTAAATATAAAAAAATTGAAACATTGTAAATAATGGATTTGTTATAAAAATCGTTTAACGTGGTAAACGCGAAACAATAAACAATGTTACACAAACTGCCAATCGTAAAATTTTGAACAAATTCAGTAAAACACGTATTATAAAAAGGAAAAATGATGATACATTCATGCACGTACAGAAATGTATGTATATCGGTCAAAATGTGGGCAATATACAAACACATAAACAACTAATAACGTAAATAAGTAAATTTGTGAATATGTGTTATTTTGAAATTTTTGTTTTTAAAAAACCATAATATAAAGTTATAAAATCCAATATATGGGGGTGTGAGATGAGATTTTGCACGTTTCAAAACGATGTCGAATTTTACGTGTGCTTTCCAGTTGCAACAAATAAAAGTGGATTAACCGCTTTTCAACCATAAACACGTACTTAAATAACCTCCCCTTACACTATACCCCTATCATTCGTTGAGCTTTTTTAAATGTTTTCACGTTCAATTTCTGTCTTCGCTCACATTTATGAGCACATACATATATACATACGTATGTATGTTTTGCGTCTGTTCTAACTGTGGTACTGAATAATATAAAACAACATTTATATTGTGTGTTGTGTATAAGGGGGTTGGAGAAACAAAAGCACAAAATCAAATAAAACTGAACCATAGATAGGCGAAATACTTTCAAAGCAGGATGCAATAAGGATTAGGATTTTGATAAAATGTTTGTGCGTGTGTGTGTGTGTGTGTCTCTTTACACACACTTTGTTCACTGTTTACACACAATAGAAATACAACTTTATCTGATCTGATAATTTCGCTACTTTTTCGCTCTTTCTCGAATAGTTTTGTGGTGGCAGTTTTTGGTGTTTGAATTTTGATGGCCGGAATTTAAACTCCATTCATTCCAAACATGAATTACAATGATTTTGTCTTTTTAAATACAAAATTAAATAATATAGTCCACTGTAATAAATTTTATACGCGTTGACACTATTATTAACACAATAAATTTAATTCTAATATCACTATACATAAATTATATTATTAAAATCAAATATGAATTCTGCATTTACGGCTAATAAAATTTATTACTAAGAAATTATGTTGATATTATAATGCTGAGGAAATCAAAATGTAACACGATTTATTATTAATAATAAAATAACTCGTAACATTTTATGATTATATAAATTATAGATAATAAAAATGATCATCTAATCATTGTAACTATTAAAATTAAATATTAAAACATAACTTTTAATACACATACATTTTTTTTTAAATAATTAACAAGTTAACAACATAGTTGCAATACCATTTTTGTTCTAAACAATCAAAAGTCATTTAATTATAACTTAAACTGAAAATTGCATTATCCAATATAAATTCACTAGTATTCGTTCACAGTTTTTAGTGTGAATCCAACGACAGAACAGTTTAAAAGCGTATTAAATCAAAATTTTATTCGAAATTGTAATCACTTTTACCAAATACATTAAACTTTCCACCATTTACCACCACTTATTTGAAATGTGGAATATATAAGCAATTTCCGCTTATGTTTTTGTTTATGATTTATTATTGTACGATGCAATTTTAATTCAAGGGTTAAATAAAATTATTGCTCCCATCAAAAAGAGTAATTAAAACATTTTCTTCTAAATACTACCTGTGTTTTATTTTTATTTATGATGAATTGATGAAACTAGAAACATTTTTGCAAAATGTTTAGAAATAAATCAGTATTTGGTATACGGCCCATGCACAATGAATATTTATAGAGATAAATTAGTTGGTTTATGTATATGTATACGATTACACCGAACTTACATTAGTAATACATGCAGTGCATGAAATGCAAACTTAATTTTGGGAAATGCATTTATATACAGCGTATCCCAAACTTTTGGGGAAAATTCTTGTGCTTCTTAGAATGTGAAACATTTACAATTTTCATTAAAATGAATGAACAATCTTCGAATTTCAACTCGATTTCTTAAAAATTAGGTATAATGCACATTTTTGAAAATATTTACAATTTTTTAATCATTAGTTTATTTCAATAAATCTCACAAGAAGAAACCATGTAAAAAAATTATATCTTAAGTGTGAAATATTTAAAATTTCATCAAGATTCCACCACGCCTTTTGTAAACGTTAAAATATTTTCATTAAATAAATTCTTTCATGTAATTAGCTTTTATATGAAACTTTTTATTTTCCCTTCCGTGGATATAATAATGTCGTTGGCCAACTTTGAAAGTGTTTTTCAATTGCTTTATTGTTCACAATATAATAAAGTTGGATAAAATATTACATATATAAAACTGGCTGGGAACAATTTAAGATTCGGAACATTTCGTCGTCGTTCCTTTCTTCTTCTCCTCACACACACACACACATTTACTACATATATATGCGGTTGTTATGGCAATTTCACAAAACAACTTCTACTAAAGTTAGTCTGAAATTAATTTCGAGACAAGTCGCTTCTGCTAAAGCGTCTTCATTCATATATATACATATATAGTACACACGAAGTAAATGTTGTTGCGGAGTAAAAATCAAGTATGCGCTAGCTTATCAGAGGGATGTAATTATGTCAAGTTGTAGTTATCTCAACTCTGGCAAGGTTCGTTCCTATTATATTACCGCACAAACACGTACTAGAGAGAAGAGACTGGTGCTTTTCTTCTTCATGTGTTTGCAAATTGAGACAAGAGACACACACACACAGTACACACACTATATTATGTTAAAGTGACGTACGTACATACATATGGAAGTGTGGAAAAAACTAAAACATTTCCTGATTAAATTGCAAAACTACACATGTACATGACTTTTATTTATTTGCGTAATAAAAACCGTTTAATTAGTTATATACACAGTTTTGATTTTAATGGTAATGATAAATAAGTTTCAGCCTTAATTTTAAAGCAACATTTTAAATTTAAATGTTTTTATTATAGAAGGGTTACCATACAAATAAATCTGGGTTATTATACTGTATTATATATGTTTTCTCTGAACTTGACAAGGGTTCAGATTCCCCCAAATGATAGGATAACATTTTGATTGATAATAAAATTTGCCTAACACCCACACACACACTTTTACAACCTTATCATTTCCACCTTTTTTTCGAAAAAAAAATAAATTTATTACTCATGGATTTTCTTAAAAATTGTGTATACAATGTAGTCAAATATTCTTCAACCATATGGTGGTTATATTTTGACATGGCAATATAGTTTGTTGAACGATAAGAAGTTTTTAGTGTTCAAATTATCCATTGGTATGATCGTCACGCATTTGCTGATGGCCTCAAGAGATGCCAACAGCAAATCCTTAACGGATTTCGGATGACAAGGTTTTTACGATCAACACGGGATCCAGTAGTGGGCCTTATATTCCTTCTTTTAATACTCACCCATATTCCTTTCTCTTCTATCGTCCACTTAACGTCTGTCATATAATAAGAACACCAAAGATCGTTTCCGATTTCCGTTTCTGTACAATGATTTATTATATTGTTAATATGAAATTTTATTGTATTTTTTTTTTACTACACTCATATGAACAAATTCAAAGTGTAATGTTGGTAAAGGAGTATTTCAGCTTAAAATGTTTTTTTAAAGCATTAACGCCTATTGACAGGAAGATTGATCCTGTAACAGGAGGAATATATATATGATGGTGCCTGCATGCATTATTGATCGACATATCCTGCTGAAAACCTGTATCATTTCCTTTTTTTAAACCAAATGTTGATGATGTTATCTATGACTGGGATGGAAGGAAATGCTATGGAAAAAAATGACACATTGATTTTATATTTTGTTATATACATATATATGTATGCGTATGTAAAGGGTAATTTATTTTTCACTGTCAGATTAATTATTATTCATTTATTCTGAAGGGCCTATTTGTCCAAATTAAAAACGTACTTCAACAATTTTTTTAAATAAACCATTGGAATTAATCAGACGTATTATAATAGCTCGTATTTATATAGAAATTGTAAAACGAATTTTAATTTTTAAAAATTATAGATAAGTACACTTTATTTGATCACATTTTTTCGAAAAGGACGTGTTTCTACTTTAGTTTTACCCGAAAATTTAAATCAGATTTAGAAGTATAATCAAATTCACCAAGTTACATCAATTTCGACTATCTTTGCGAAAATCTTATACATATATCGTACAAGAAAGGGTCATTGCGAAATTCTCTAATAAATGAGCAAACTTAGTTTACATAGTAAATATGTATAAGGAACTTCTCAATAAGTGGATCGAATGTGAAAATTGTGCACAAAGAACGAAATATACATACATATTTGACAATTTGTAATTAATATAAAGTTTCTTAGTAGAAATGTTAATTTCTAAATAAACAAACGTATGAAACTTTAACATTTAAGTACAGTTTAAACATACATATGTCATATAGAGCGTATAAACGAGTCTGCCTTTCCATCAAAACATCTTTACAAATTTCTATGGTAATAAATTGTTCATAAAGTTAATATTTTACGACACTGGAACGATAATATATCATCTCTAAGTTGTACTAAAATGGCGTAATGAATTTACAACAACAAAAATAAAAAAGGTACACCTAATCGTTAGGACCCATTTTACATCCGAAACATAAACAGACATTTGCATTCATGTTGGACCAAAACGGTCGTAAATAAGCCCATTGCCTACATTATAATAACATAAACACCTGGAAGAACACAGAGAAAACCTAAATATATAATATAATGTGAATTTTAGTGTCACCCAGATATAATCAACAAAAGCCGTTGTCTATTTAGGGATGGGTTTAATGTTTAACAATTTTTGTTACTTTGCTAACCACTCTCTCAGTCTCTCTCTGTATTATAACACATCATGTCATCAACATCCGTGTCTGATATAATATCCTACCGAATGTTAATCTCCTGCTTGTTGACACTACAAGTGCCAGTATATACCTACATATATACATATACATATATATATGCATGCGGAACAAAATTACGATGATGGAAATTGGACATAGTCGGCCCATTTCCGCTTCCTGTTCGAGTGTCCTCTCGATACACAGTCTAGAAACACTTCTCCTAGAATAAACTAACTCTTCAATATTCACACCATGCACAGTTTGTTTATAACATGATGCCCATTCTATAATGTAACATTATATTATTATGTATATCATATACGAAACTTTAAGCAATTGACAGTTGCAGTTTGTAATTTTATACTTAATTGGTTTGTCGAACAATGTTATAGAAAATATCACTTTTATTCAATTTGTTAATGAAAATTGATATGTATTGGAAGAATTTTCCAATTTTTCTGTTAAGCTTGATTTAATGTAGGCGTAATAAATGAAAACATTGAGAAAATGCATGCAGACTGTACATTTTATTCAATTTTATTAAAGAAGGTGCATGTTAGCTAATACTTATATTTTTGAAAAAATTGAAACATTTTTAAATCAAAAAAATATGAACGAAATGAAATAAGAAATAAATGTTACTTTTTCAAAAAAAAAACTTTGTTTTGTTTAAAACTTTGTTAAAATTTAACAAATTGATGTTATTTAAACTTTAAATATAAGTATTTCTTTTAACTTTGATGTGCCAACAAAACCTAACAAATAAAAAAGAGCTTCCAATTTCTTGTGTTCTTAATTTAGCATTGATCAGTCGGTGGAGACACAAATGTATTCAACTGGAAGCAAAACTGTAATTTACATAGTTTTACAACTAATTGGTATAGAGGAGACTGTGTATATGTGGTCCATATTGATCAGCACTGCAGTGGATATAGTATATTTGTATTTGTAACACAAGCTATGAATACAAAATTAACAATGCATGGCACAAATAAGAACCATCAGAAAAAGGAATATATAGGAAGCAAAACCGCACACGCACCCACCATCATACATATACAATCGATTTAATATAAGGTCTTTGGCACAAAATTGGAAATCGAACATATTATAAACATCTGTTTTCTGGTATGTTGTGTATGCCAGTGAGAATAAATACGATATAAAAATAGACCGGGGCGATATGTATAATAAAATAAAATTGAAAATGGACGAGAACCATACTGGATTCATGAGAGGGCACATGGTATGAAAATAAATTTTTGTCCATATATATATTATGTTTTTTCCAGAACCATATGAATACGGAAATGATACAGAAAGAGAGGGAAGAAATCATGAAATGGTCAACTTGTTTTCCTAATTCTATATGGAGAGTGTTTCTTTCATGTGAAAATGTTTTTTTAAAAAATATATGCATACGTTTTAGAATAACTTGATGATTTGATATTATTTCTTATTTATAAATGGGACAACCGCTTCGGCTAACCCAAATATACATATATTTTTACTTAAACATTGAATTGGCAACTTTATTATGTAAACAAACAAGTTGTTTTATACTTCATGATACTTGTATACATACATATACTTAGAAAAGTGCAAACTGAATCACTTTCGATATAAATTGAAATTATATCAATTTTTAAAAGGCGATATAGTAAATAATATAATTAGATACCAAGACATTTTATAAAAAGAACAGCAATTAATTTCTATTACTTTACAGTAAATTTCCAGATCGTATTCAATACGAATTTAAATTCAAGCAAGTGAAATGAAAAATTTAAACTTGAAAACTTGACGATAAAGGGAAATCCTAAATCGATAAAATAAATCATTTCCCGTAAAAAATTGTATAAAATAAACCAGAGATTATATTATATATCAATAAAACTTCAGACACACCATTATTTATATGATTATATTGGTTGCTATCAATAATTCAGTGAAAATTAAACGGTGTTATCGTTAAAGCGAAGACAACACATCCACACTAA
>SSSI01002051.1:0-38088 GCA_004796505.1 Oryzaephilus surinamensis
TTTTTCTGCATTTAAGTAAATTGGATTAGCCTAATTTGTGACGTAAACGATTAACTAGACGAGTCAGTTTTAATTGATGGTTAAATAGACAATCTAATGGTATATTCGTTTAATAAATATCATTAGCCTAATTAAATATTTGCTAGAAAGAAACATGTTGAAATTTGTCTCGGGAAATTCAATAAAATGCTTATAAACAAGTTGAAAAATTTTATTACTTACAAACTGTTTTGTTCAATATTTTAAATTAAAGAGCAAATAAGTTATATTCGATGTAAGTTGATGTAAAAACAAGAAAAATGTAGTGAAAGATCAAAGGTTTAAGACATGAATTGAATTTTGTTGTAAAATAGAAGTTTCAGTCAGTATTAATAGAAAAGGATAGCTTTATGTCGTAAATTTTTATATTTATCTAAAGATACCATTAAAAGATAACAGATGAATATAACAATTTCCATTTTTCATTATAATATCCAATGAGAATAAAACAATAGTTGTGCATTTAGATAGTAGCGTTTTCAGGAAAAATTGAAAAAATTCTGTAATCTGTCTGTTTTATGACTACTTTGTCCCCGTATGCAGATATCGTAAAACTTTTCAAATTAATCACGCTGATACAAATAAAAAGAAACATTTTTTAAGATAAAAACCCTCAATATGTATACCACGTAATAATGTATCGCATTCCCATTTTCCATCCACCAGATTTATTCCACATTATAATAATGTTTTAACGCAGTATCGTTGCCAAATCACGTCCCTAGAAAAAAATCCCTTCAACCCTACCCATGTAATACAGTTTATATATAACAAACTTGATGTATTTATAATCATAAAATATACACGTTACATGTAATTTCGTGGCTTTGTTTCCAAGATTATCAATGTTGATAGGAGAAAATTCATGTCACAAACAATACGGCTGCAGTCATAATAACGGACAAAATTTCGCAATAAAAGTCACAAACCCTTTATGTGTGCGCTCTAAGTAAATTTGAATTCGTTTTTGCAGGATCACAAACTGAAGCATATGGCTGAAATGCAACAATCCGTAGTTGGTGATTCGGATGCTCGTCAACAAATCGCCAATCAAGTCCTCCAATGGGAAGAGAATCTGGAACGTTTGCATTGTGAACAATTCCGGTTACGATGCTATATGGCCAGTTTGCAAAGTGGCGAACTTCCCAACCCCAAGGTTTGTGCCCAAGTATTTCTCTCTGCTTGTTTGGTATGGAATGTGTTCGCTTATAATGTGTCCAAACCAACTACCCATTCCCCAATAAATGGTCCACACACACAAAAGCCCTCCCAAGACATCATCACTCTTAAAGAGCCATCCGGATGTGCACATATATAGTTTTCATTATAGTTATTGGAATAATGGAGTGAAATATTATCCAGGAAACCATCACACATTTTGAAAACTGTCAAAAGCATTTATTCGACTTTCTTGATTTTACTGCCATTGGCTAGAAAAGTATCCAAACTATATCGTTTTACATTAAAGTGCTACTAGAAAACTAGTTTTGCTGTTTTATTTTTAATATCGAGTAATAACTTGGAAGAGTACTAGAAAATACATAAATTTATATTTTGTTCTATAAAATTTTGTTGGAAATTAATTTTTGTGCGATTCGTTTGCAGTCCCTTTTGACGCACGTATCAAGAGCAACGAAGAATACATTGAATAAATTAGGCGTCTTTACTGTATCATCATTTCATGCGTTCATTTGTGCCCGAAGTCCATCACTATTGAATAATTTGCTGGCTGGAAGAGGTGCCACCAAACGTCGACCACCAATGCTTTCAAGATCCAATAGTGGTTCAAGCAGAAGATCGTTACAGGTACACAAAGAGAATATCAATATTTTATATGTATTATTGCCAACAAATAATATTTATGCATGTAAATTGAAAATTGAATAAAACAGCAATTTCTTTAATAGAAGGCAGTCATGCAAGTGAACATTAAAAATGCATTAAGAACATATTAAACTAGAGAAAATGTGACACATTCGCGTTTTAGTTGTACACAGAAAATATATATATAAGCATCTATTATATTCCCATCTTCTATCTTCTTGTCTTTTATCTTGTGCCTTTTTGCTCAAAACTGTAAAATTGTACAAAGCTGAAATATTGTCACTAGTTGTACCTTCAAATGTTGAATATAAATAAAGCATTTCGTATTTTCATATTTATGGTGGATGGTTAGATAACAGGAAAAAAATTACCTAGCTATGCGAGTATTGTAAAACCATACCACGTACCCTATTTGCATTGTATTGTAACAATACAAATCAATAAATAACTGGTCTTTGCAATTTGCATGAATACTGTTTCAGTCCTAATTTAACCGATATGTACATATTTTTGCTTACAATTGTTTGTTTAATAATGGACACATTTTGAAAGCTGTACTACACGACATTAACAAAATTATACCCCAATTTTTGCTATTAAAAATATCTGTTTTACATTTAATATTAATAAACAAGCGTTTATATTTTTTGGAACAAGCATTATTGGTTGGATATTTACATTTTTGTTCATTTTCTACATAAAATGAAAATTAATTTAACAAAATGCCTGTAGGATTTTCTATAAAATCCGATACGTAAATACTGTAGAGATTATGTTCAAATTTAAAATATTTTACTTTACAAGACTGCTTCTCCTTGACAGATTTTTCCAATAAACAAGCTATAATTAGTTACGTCAGAGATTAAATTAATGATGTAATTTGTGGTAGATTTTCAACAAAATCTTCATACAATAATAAAATTTCAAAAATATATGGCGTCTTCGAAAATTATTCTCTCTAATAAAATTTTAAACATATTTATCCACCTGAATTTCAGCAACAACATATTTATAATTTTTCTTCATATTTCACTATGAACAATGTGTTATCTAATTTATTTCTTTTGTTACACTTCTTTTAGTTAAATGCGCTCCTCATTTATCATACTTAGAATCTACCTTTATAATATCAAATGCAAACTGTTTACAGTAAACAATTGTTAATATTTTCGCAGATAAATTCTAGAGAAGAGTCCGAAAAGACAGTGAAAGTGTCACTGCCAGATTCAGCAACAGCAACAGTTTACGTTCGCGATACGATGTCTGTGGAGGAATTTTTGGCAGCGGCTTGTGCCCGAAAAAATCTTAGCCAAACTGAACACTTTATCAGGGTGAAGAAGAGACGCGAAATGGAGGACCACAACTATTTCGTGCCGCATCGCAGTGACCTAATTGAGACTTATGTAAGTGCCAAAAACTATTACATACACATTAGGCATAACGTTATACTGCCAGATTGAATCGAGACGGTTTTAAATCCCAGTCAGGATTAAGCTAAACTACCGAAATTCAATTTCTACATCTTAACTTATTTGTCCAAGTAACTGTACGAGGTTTACCGGCATCTCTCAAGCCTACACAGCACATTAAATTGAAATTGGGTGGATTTAATTGGCCCAATATATATAAATTTTAATGCAAATTTATATTTTCCATTTCGGAAATATCTATTAAATTTTAAATATACATATCTATATAAATCTTAGTTATTTTCGTATTTTAAACAATTAACAATCTTTATTACGTGATGCGATCCAACTAATTACAAAAGCTGTAAAAGCTACTCGCAATTCTATTTGAAATGAACAACGAATACATTTTAAAATGCAATTCATTTGGTTTTTTTTTCGTTGAGGCTATATAATTGCAAATAAAATGCATTTCCCCGTTCATCCGGTTTATATTGATGTTAAAAGTAAGCAGACATCGTGTATAGAGAGCTTTTGAAGCTTTTTTTTGTTTTTAACCAGGTACATAGTAATCAGTATAAATTTTATATGCAGAATAAAGAGCAAACATAATTTCTCCGTTGATTTTTATTAGTATTTACTGAAGGGCCAAGTTTTAATATCGAACATATTAAAATTGTGAGTACACAATTTTTGTTCTATTTTTCAGTACGTACAGTTTTTTTAATATACACGTATAAATATAAATTTGTATGTGATGAAATAAATTTTATACTTAATTTAAATTCTGCACGTGTATTTCATGCGATAAAATTACAATTTTTATATGTACATCCGTGCAGTTTTGTTGTTTGTAGAGAAAAATTACGGTTTGCCAAGAAAACTCTCCATAAAACTGAACAATGTAATGAGAATCTTATGCAGAAACACTCTTCTAGCATTAACCCATTTAGTTTAATTAGCTTTTTTTATCAGATAACAGTAAAACAGAATTAAAATATTATAACAAAGTAATTAATTATTGTTTTAAAATGCTTTCCATATGATGTATTAAAATATTCATAATATAGTCTTACATTTTCGGTGAAACTTTTCAGAAAAGTAATGTGTTATAAAGAAAATTCCTTTTAACTCTCTTGATAATACATCTTGTTCAAGTTTCAACAAACCGAATAAATCAGAAAATGCTCCGTACATATTACTATATGTATAAAGTGTACAATTTTTATGTATGCTATTATAAATTTAATCTTGTCTACAATTTTATAATGCTTGCTCGGTTTACAACATAATTTTTCCACGTTGTTTCACCAAAAAAAAAACTTGACGTTTTCTCTTTCATGTTGACTAGCTTTAAAATGTATAGCTCGGAATTAAGTAATTTTCTGTATTGTTTTGAATACAAACAGTAAATTTGTTTCTGTAATCAGTCTATTGTGTTTAAAGTTTGTAAAAGTTTTTTTATTTCAACTCCGCAATGTTAAAATTATTTTACCGCCTCAATTATAAGTCAGATTTCTCCTCAAGAAAACTTTCTGCTGAAAACTATATAATATGAATATAGTTTGTTGACACGCTCATTGCCGTTCTTGTAATCATGATTTCATCATACAATAATGACGATCGTCATCATCAACCCATCCTAATCTAGCTTCCAATTTTCTAGCTGCATACCCATGAAATAGTGGAAGTATGTGCGAAAATTCTCTATCAAGTGGAACTATCTAGGAGCACTTTGGAACAAATGTGGGGCTTTAGTGTGGAAGCAGAATTGGTTGAAAATGCAGACCGACAAGATGAACTTTGTTGTTATGTTAGTCGTGTCGAGGACAAAAGTGTCGCCATGCAGAATGGTTTGTAATAGACAATTTTCTTTTGATAAAATTTATTTGGCCCACACACACACACACACTTGGAATGTGTACTTGAAACGGCGGTCACTAAATTTAAATTAGTCCAAGTGTGAAAAGGGTCTTGAGTGGGTGTGCCATCAGCAAGTCACTTTGTTTTGACAATTATGCGAAATTTATTACTTAGTTAGGTGTATGAAAGTTGGAAATTTACGATTGTTGTAAATTTTTACAAGTATAACATGTTTTTCAGAAAAATTTTCACATACATTTACAAGTATATACTTATTTAATATTTTATTTATGACGATAAAATATAGAAGTGTTCATAAAACTTGAACCCTCATATTTTGTTCATAATATATCGTCAAGCTTTTAAATAGGTCAAAGAGTTTGCAATATTATTATCTGCGTTAAAACTTGCATCAATACTATTGGAAGTTACCAATTGTTGTCATCAAATTTAAAAGTTTCTTAAAACATTGTATTAAACTAAAAATAAAACTCCATTTTCTTTTATTTAACAACAAACATTTTCAAACATGGTAAATAGAAAAAGAGAGCGAAAAAGATATAAATTCATATGAAATATTTGAAATTTAATCTTACAGCAATTGAACATTCTAGGTATTATTAAAGGAGATGAAATAATGGTGATAAATGGAGCGATTGTTTCCGATTTGGATATGATGTATTTGGAAAGTGTATTACAAGAGGAATTGGCACTTTGTATGATGATGAGATCGTCTCGAACTGAACCGCCCGATTTAGCTGGAATACTGCGGGCCACTGATGACATTATTGAGAGTCTTGTATGTCCACCGCCACCATCTGAACCGCCCGTTATCAGCGAGGAAATGATTTCCGGGCTTATTGTACCCGCACCAGGTTGGAGTGAGTTAGATATGTAGGACAGTAGCTTAGAACCAAATCAATTTACAATAATAATTCCATTTCCATTTGCTGACAATATATTTTTTTTTCGTATAAAGGCAAAGATCGTTATTCCACCGATTCGGAAAATCCTCCATCTTCAATGACAGACTCTGGTATAAAAGTGTCGTCACGAACAAATTCCTTCGAGATAGAAAATTTACTGAAAACTGCCGAACAAGTAACTGGCTTCTGTCGTTCACCTGTTGAAACACGTAAATCCAGCAGCCCAACTGGGAGTTTAGTTAGTAACGCATCACAAGCACTTTTAACACCATCCAGACAGCTTTCCGATGCAGAGAAACTTCGCAAAGTTATACTCGAATTGGTTGATACCGAACGGGCTTACGTTAAGGTGAGTTGTTCATATAAGTTGCTGTAATAATTTATTATACTCTTGTACAAGTACATATTGTATATATAACTCTCCAAAGAACTACTACGAGAAATATAAGTTACGTGTTTGTGTTGTTGTTATACAAGTTTTGATAATAAATTCTATCAGTTTTGCTGGAAAGCCAAAAAAAAACTGAATTTATTATAAAATATGGGCCCGGTTTTTAGAAAAGCAAATTAATTTTACTAATTAATTTTCTAATCAAAATTCTTAATAGAAAGAAATTAAATTTATTTTCAATTGGTATTTACTAACAGATGCTTTTGATTAATTAATTAATTAAAGAAGTTTTATTATTCACTTAATAAATAAATATTTATTTATGTAACAAGATAAAGGTCGGCTTTTTATAAGATGTGTTTATAAAACGATACCCATGTGGCACTATAATGACCGAGATAAGCCAATTAACTTGATGAAATTAAAAACCGTTCTTCATATAACATGATATAATTATTTTGCAGCATTTAAATAACTTACTAGAAAATTATTTGGAACCGCTTAAAAAAGAAACATTCCTATCAAATGCTGAAATCAATGCATTATTTGGAAATATTCAGGAAATTGTTACATTCCAAAGACAATTTTTACAAAATTTGGAGGAAGCCTTAGATCTAGAGCCAGAATTTCATAAATTCGACTATAATAGTCAATTTAAGGTATGAAAACGATTGTTTTTTTGTTCAACAATTTTACGTAATTGAGAATATATTGCAGAACGTATTATTTTCTATTGGAAGTGCATTTTTATATTACGTCAACCATTTCAAATTGTACAGTTCTTTTTGTGCTAGTCACAGTAAAGCACAAAAAGTTTTACATCCGAGTAAGTTTTGTATTATATTAGGAAAAAATTGAATTTGTATATTTTTTCTTGCTTAATAATCGGTTTTGCAGACGAAGGAAATCAAGCATTACAAGAATTTCTGGCAGCGAGAAATCCTAAGCAACAACATTCCTCCACTTTAGAATCGTATTTAATAAAACCCATACAACGTATATTGAAATATCCTTTATTATTACAACAATTGAGAAATTTAACGGATCCCAACACAGATGAACATCAGCATTTAGTTGGTATGTTATTGGAATTTTTCACTTTAAATTGCTCTTCCTATTTTTGTCCATCCTTCTATTTATATATGTATATTTTTATTATGACAGAGGCCTTAAAAGGAATGGAAAAAGTTGCTGAACATATAAATGAGATGCAACGTATACACGAAGAATATGGTGCCATTTTTGATCATTTATTTAGACAACATCAAAAATCCTGCAAACAGACAATAGATTTAAGTCCAGGCGATTTATTATATTACGGTGGTGTTGAATGGCTCAACATTTCCGACTTTTTAGGCAAAATCAAAAAAGGTTTAGAATTACATGCGATGTGTTTCGTTTTCAAGACAGCAGTCGTATTTTTATGTAAAGAACGACTCAGACAAAAAAAGAAACTGATGGTAAATTGCTATAACCGCTTGTCTGTGTTTTTCTGTTAGTTTGAAACAAATCGTTTTAAAGGGCGTATCAAGTAAAGGATCCTCTTCTGAAGTCGAAATAATCAGATACCAGGTGCTCATTCCAGTTACGGAAGTACAAGTTCGAGCTTCCTCTGCAAAGGATATGGATTCCCATTTCCTATGGGAATTGATTCATTTGCGCAGTCAATTACAAAGACGGTCCGAGAAAGTTTACGTACTATCGAACAGGTATTTGTTTACAAATTCTTTAGAATTTGATTTAATTAACGCTATGTCGTACATTATTCTACGATATTTAGCACCGCCGACTTTAGGAATGCATTCTTGAAAACAATTAGACAAATTATTAGAGAATCCGTACGAAACATGTCAATACCATCTACGAAACCCGGTGCAGGACCAGGAATTCTATTAGTTACCAGCCATAAAATGGAAAACATCAATAGTCATACGTTGGAACGACCAAAACAGCAAATTATTATACAGGGATCGCATACGTTAGGTAAAGTGAAGAAATCGAAAAATTCACAACGTCATTCAGCTGGAAACATAGATTATGATAATATAAGCCAAGAGGCTGATGAACCGCCGAATACAGGATTTAGATCTAGGAGTAAAACAGTAGGTGACAGTGCAGGTAAGCAACTAAAGTAGATATTTGATATCAAATATAAAAAATAATCGTTTAGATCCCCCAAAACGTACAGAAAATGAAAGAAATGACGCTGGTATAAAATCGGAGGGTGAAGATGATTCACAAACGTGTCCCACAGTTAAAACGAAAACTTTGGGCCGAACACCGAATCATCTTACGTT
This sequence comes from Oryzaephilus surinamensis, assembly GCA_004796505.1. Classification (NCBI taxonomy): domain Eukaryota; kingdom Metazoa; phylum Arthropoda; class Insecta; order Coleoptera; family Silvanidae; genus Oryzaephilus; species Oryzaephilus surinamensis. The sequence goes on from SSSI01002051.1 coordinate 8,750, forward strand.
AAGGTACTATAATAAATAAAAGTGTAAAATAGCAAATTTTCCATTTATTCAACTTTTAGTACAACATCGACGTTATCGGCGGGCAGCACAGGAAGCCAAGCTCGCTTAATTCAATCCTCCCATGCACCAGAAACATTCCAACCGATGCAAACGGAAGAATTAGGTAAGCAATCATCATCATCATCCAATTTAAAAACAATACAAGCCGAAATACATTCCACAACAACAATTACAACAGCACCAACAAAACCACCATCATCACGTTCACCAAAAAAAGAGGAAACGAATAAAAACCATATAAAGTCTACATTAAAAAAATCAAGTCCGAATCATTCGCGTAAATCCAGTCCGAATCAATCAAAAAAATCCAGTCCAAATCAATCAAGAAAATCCAGTCCCAGTAAAATGCGTTCGGACAGTGTTAGTCCGAGAAATTCAAGAAAATCTAGTCCTAAATCACACCGCAAATCACGTGAAGCTAGTCCCAGTAATAAAGATAATAACATTATAATAAAAAGTCCAAAGAAAATGAAATCATCATTAAAAACACCATCGAGATCATTAAGTATCGATAATCCAACATGTGTTGAGTGTTATTTACAAGGAAAAACTGATAAAGGATAGCACAAACATAAACACAGCAATAGTTTTGTGTTATCGCGTTTAACCAGTGATTCTAACGATGAAATTAAGTGTTAAATTTAATAAATGAAAAACAATCAATACGTAATATTCGTGTTCAAAATCATAAAAACTGTTATAAATATTATTGTTAATTAGATAAATCGTTGAAACAATTATATATTAACTTAGAAATAATTAAAAAAAAAAGAAGAAACCGTATACTATAACGATTGCATATTATTGTACCCCTTAAATGTATTTTATTTAATTTATTCCTTAAGTTTTGTAGCCCACCCCTGCTTCCGCTAAACTAGTTAATATATTAGATAAATTAGAATGCTTAATGTCTGTTGGACTTCAAACGACCCTATTTTTGTTTATTTTTTATAATGATTTTTAAAAAAGAATATAATAACGTACATTGCTTTGCATTCACTTCAATAACAGCTCATTTCAATACATATCAAGTCATTGGAATATTTCGACGAATGACAATCCCTAAATAAAAAAAAAAACAACCACAATTTACAAAACGGAAGATCAAGGGTATAGTTAGGTATAAAAAACGCTATTTTCGAACGTTGGAAGCAAAGCAAGTGTACGTTATGTGAAGTGAGAAAAACAATAGGAAAATTTGCAAAATTAGACTCTGATCCAAGTTGTATTGTTATAGGGTCGCCCGTGTGGAAGCCAAGAGACAGTAGTTTAGAGGCAACCTCTACCACGCTCCCGCGAAAGGGCAGAGACCACAGCTCGGCCGCACTTAGTGCCTCGCGTAAGTCTCTTATAGAAACGAGCACGGGATTGGAAATACATAATACGTTTAACCAGCAATAGAATCGAAAACATTTCCATTTTATTTGGCACATTTAACATAAATAATATATAATATATACTTATTGGTACACGGAGTGCTGGTCAAACTGTTGGTGTGTTTCCTATATAATCTTAGTACTACCTAAAAATACTGTCAAGTACTCTCTTTCTATTCAGTATTTATACTATATGTTGTTCTATCGTAGGAAATAGTTTTGAAACTCTTCCAAATACGTAGGTAGTGCATTAGTTTTGCTTCCAAAACAAAAATTATAATAAAATAATACCAAAAAAATTGTCTTATTTTCACTTTTCATATACTCTTCAACTCATAGGCGAATGTGAATAGAAAAAGAGAGTATTGTCCAGTAAATATATAATCGAAATAATGTGCCCCTCTTAATATATTTAATTATTTAGCAAAACTATGTATTTTGAAATCATATTTAAAAAAAAAATGAAATTTAACTAAAATAAAATATAACTAATAACACAAATGGACTGTTAAGTAAACAAACAACAAACTAACGAATTGTTAAAACTGTACGAGTTATTAAATAAAACTAATTGTTAAATAATTGTGTGACTAAAAAACCGACGACTGACTTGTCACATATTCTATATATACGTGTAATAATTAAACAAATATATAATTTCCTTACACAAATTTAAAAAAAATGAAAAGAATGAATTTTTAAACATTTAAAATCTCTTTACTAAAATTTTATTTATAAAAAAGATAAAACAAAAACTACTAATTGTTGTACCAAAAAAAGTTGACTCAACATTATATATATATAAATTAATATACAGGGCATAAAAATCATTCTTTAATAATATTTTAGGAGGTTTATGCGTATATTTACAAAAAAAATAAATGAAAAAAGTGAAAATTATTTGTAGAGTAATTTTTATTATATTATTATGCATAATATTATATGTAAGGGAAAATACAACTTAGGTGAGATTTCGTTACGAGTATTAAAGAAGGCATGCCTACAGTGAAAAGCAAAGTTTTACTTTAGATCAGGCTTCTGACGAATATTTACTGATTTTCCGACAAATTTTGAGCTCGGCGCATTCGCCAAATTTTCAAATTTCCACAATAGTTATTAAAATCTATTCAGAAGCTTTCTAAGGGAAACTAAAATTCTTGTCAACGACTGTAAAGTCAATTATCGTGATAGAATATGTACCTAATTAATTTTATTATATATTTTAAGAGGAAATGTAATTATTTTATGTACCCGTTTACAATTTAACCGGAAGTCTTTCCTGCACCCTTTCTTCTACCCTTTGTTTTGTTAATATAAGTATGTATAGTTTCAAATGAATTTAAAAACAAATGTAAAATGATGATAATCGAGTGAGAGTGATATTTTTAGGATAGAAACAAGTTTTTTGTTGTAGGCATGCTGGAAAACTTTTCTATAGATCTCAAATACAAATTCCTATTTATAATTAAAAATTTGTTAAATAAAAAACATAAGATTTTATTCATTTATACACGATAACAAATTGTTTAATGAAAACAAATCCTTATAATGTAATTTAATGCAATCAAGTGAAAAAAAAATCAGTAGAGAAATAAAGGGACTATAGAGACATTGTCACCGTTATAAAAATATATAAAAAAATTTAGTAATAGTTGATCCGTATGTAGGTTTAATAAAAAAACAAATAGTATGTATTTTAACAATGAAAATTAAAATACATAAAATAGTTTAATTAATTTATAATATAACTTATGTCATATATAGAACAAGTAACTGTTTGATTAATAAAATATGTTATCACACAATCACCAATCATACAATTTTTTTTATTTATTATTTATTAAAACAAACAGTTAATGGTGCTCTATAAAAATTGTATATGTATTGTATTTGTTACCACCCCCGATTATATTGTATAACATATTTTATTAATAAATTAGGTATGTTTACAAAAAGAAAACAAATTAATCGACACATTTAATAAAGGAAAATTCTGCTGTCTATACAAGAATGTTTACATCGCACAATTATTCGGTTTAAGGGAATTAATATTTAAAAAAATGACACTAATTTCATTTCAATGACTTGGTGCAAATTTTTTTATTTAAATAGATAAAAAATGAATATAAATTAAAAACCACCAAGTTGCTCAATATAATCCTAATTCTTAAGTATGTAGTAAAATTGTTTTCGTTTGTTCCTATAATTTATTACAAGAAAATTTTATGTATATTATTGTAAATTTTTAATATAAATTTAAATAATTAAAGAAAAACATAATTTTATGAAATCAAATCAAACACGTACCTATTTAACTGGGTTTTTTATTAATCTTAAAAATATATTCTATAAATATAAGTATATAATTTACGTTCGGTAGTTGTTTTTCTTTTACATTGATTTTATATATGATAAAATCAGATGAAACTATAATGTAATTTATATTGTATTAAAGTACAGATACAATTTAAACACGTTTTAACATAGTACAGTTTGTTGAAAAAGTAATAGTGTGTACGGGTGTGAAATATTATATTAATGAAAGTGCCAAATAAATCAAAAAACAAAAACAACACAAGCATAACGAATTTAAAAATATAAATATAAAACGTATACTCACTTTTTGACAAACTGCATTATTCTAAAACGTTTATTACCTCGTTTACAAAAAAGGGATTTAGTTCGAAAAAATTTAAACAATTAATTCATTTTCGAATTTTTAACTAGGACTTAAGTATATCCTGTATGTATGTATGTGTGTAAAATTACAAAAAAAAAAAACATAAATGTGCGTGTGTGTGGATCTACGAAGAGGAAATTTCAAATATACAATTAAAATTACTTGTGTTTTATTCTTTTCCCACATATTTAAATGTGAACGAACTTCCTGATTCAATCAGTACGTATGAAAATTCTTGGTGTGGCCCAAAACTGGTCCATTAAGGTCACTAACTCACCTTGCACTTCACTATATATAAACTTTTGACAAAATATGCGTGAATTATTGTTCAGTTTGTTGACCAGTAAAAATTGAAATGTTCAAGTTGGTAAGTACTTCGATAGGAAACATTTTACTATCTTTTTAAATTTGTTTAATTAGTTGGTAGTTTTGGCTGTTGTCGCAGTCGCTTATGGTGGTGTTGTGCCTTTTGAGAGTCCCTTAGGGGCCACTTTACTCCCTAGAGTGAATGTAGCACCCACACAAGTCACCGTCGTTAAACAACCAATTACTGTGGAACAAAGAGAAACCGTCTATCGTTCCGTTCCGGTTCCAGTCAGGGCTGTGGCTTACACTGCTCCTCAAGTTGTTGCTCCAGTTTTGGCCCCAAACGCATATTACTTGTAAAAACCTATAAAATGTAATTTTAAATGAATATATTCGTAAATTATTAGTTTCTTTTTCAATAAATTTACACCCACGTGTTTAATCACAGTTTATTAAATCAGAAAAAATATTAACAAAGTGAATTTACATTTTAAAAACTCTTTATAAACTCTATTTATCCATATAATTCAACTAACATACTAACACATTATATCAAAAGTTCTAAATTGAAAATTGAAAAAAAAACCATAAAAAACATGACATGATCAAAAAAACCATTTTAAAAAAAGTGTAAAAAAATCTGTAAATGCTCAAAATTCGATTATAATTTCTCTTTATCAAAATACTGACACACATTCTTTTATAATAATTTTCTTTATAGTAAAAATAAATATTAAATTGCACCAAAAAGGAATTTTAAGCGTCATTTTGTAAAACATTTGGAATATTTTCTTTTGTTTTCGACATAATGCAGCATCCCAATAATTCAGGGCAGGGTTTTAAGCCGGTTTGTATATCATTTATTGTCTTCAATAAATCATAATTTATGTGTTCCGTCACTTTCGAATCTTGCCTAAACAAACAAACACACAAAAATCACAAATAAATATAAATAAAACCAGTTAGAAAAAAATTACTTGTACTCTGGATGATTAGTCACAAAATTCCTAATCCACGAAGCAGTTGTAAAAATTTCCCCAGATGCTCGCAGTTTAATAAACTTTAAATATTGTTGTATTGTACAATGGGTATCAGCATCCACATCCATTCCACTCAAATAATTATCAATTAGAGCTATCAAACCTGGAAATTCTCCTTCCTAGAAGCGATTCTAAATAATCACCACAATTTCATCATTAAAAAATTACGTGAACTCACTTTTCCGTTTATTATTTCGTTTATTGTCATCTCACTGATGCCGCAATTATTTAAATCACAATTTGTTGTACCTCTACAGCATTCGTTCGCTTCTGGCGGACTTACTTGGGTTGTTATATCTTTACGGAACCAAAATTTACCTTCTTTGCATGCGTTTCTCTTTTGGGCACGTTGCATATTATCATCAACCTGGAAAAATTCATTCGTCTGTTTTTACAATTCATCAAAATTATTCCATATTGTTTTTTCTGCATAATATTTTTAGACAATAAATAAACTGAATACATTAAAAATAATTCCAAGGTTTTTTTCAACTTTTGTTTATTGATTGATACTTAATTGTATTTTAAAAGTTGAAAAATTCACGTGATTAATTACATAATCAATATTTATTTACAATACAGTTCTTTGTAATAACTAATAAATAATTTATTCCGAGTAATAAATTATTTTAAAGTTTAACGATTTCATTTAAATCATTATGTTGTCAATAATAAAATGAATTGATAAAATGCTTAAAAATAAATTAAGAGATAAACGGAAATCCAAAGAAGATAAACTTACTTTACTAATTGGTATTAAAAAATTCAATTGATAGGACAATATAACTCTCGTCATCAAAACAACAAAACACACAATAGCAGCATTTTCAAAATCAGTTAATTGCACTTCACAGGGGCGAAATTCTACACGCCATCCAATTGTTGAATTTGGAGGTGGTGGTTTGAAACGCATCGTTTGCCAATTAGTCGACTGTATATTCTACAAAAAAAAATCCAAATACGTTAAAAGATGTCCAAACAAATCCATATAACAAACAAACTTCAAAATGGTCCGTATCTTCTTCATCATTCTGATGAATTTTCTCCGAAAACAATGACACCGAATCTCTAATAAACAAATGTGCAATATGTTGAGCCAATAAATGATCTATACCATTATCAACCAATTTCTGATAGTCATTTTGATCATATATCAAAGGCACATCATTGTATTTTTCACCTTCTGGGGATAAATACGAATCTATTGAATCGTAACGTGATTTATTTATAACAAATTTATTATTTTTTAACGGTTTTAAACCACGTTCTTCTTCCGTACGACAATCAACAGAACAAGATATCACATTCCAACGGCAATCTACATCGGTTAAAAAACCACGATGTATTGGGGAGGCGGCAGTCAAAGCCAGCTGAAGGAAATTTTCGAATAAAAAACCAAGTTTTATAACCTACTAAATCGTTTTTACCATTATCGGGCATAGTGGTGTTAACTGGTCGTATAATTTACGGGCTTCAGTTATATTGCATGCTTGAAAAGTAAGTTGAAGGCAACAACAACCCATGCCAAAACCCATGGCATCCATATAAACATGGTCAGGCAGGGCGGCTTTACTAAATTTATGAGATTCATCTACTGGAATGGCAGTATTTTTGTCTCTGAAAACTATTTCGAAAAGATGCTGTTTGAAATTTGCAAGTCATTTGTTTATTATTAGCATATAAGAGGTTTTTGCAAGTATTTTCATAATCTTGTGCAATATTATATTCATAAAGAAAGTAAACAATCACATCCGAAAGACCAGAATATTTTCATTCGAAAATTACTCATCATAGATAAAAAAAATACAATTCGTTATAAATAATAAATAAAATTTTAAGTAGATACACGTGAGTAAATAATACATTGTCATGTTTCTATTTAATCAAATATTAAAGAAAAGCACTTACTAGGCAAATTAATGGCGACTTTTTCACCCCGTCTCTCTCTAATATTTCTCGACAAGGTTTTGAAACGTGGATGACCAGGAAAAACTGCTTCGTCAGGGAAAAATAACGATTGTGTGGCACCTTCGGTTGGTGTTGGTTTCGTTGGTGGATGTGTGAAATTTTCACAACCTAATCTAAACGAAAATTTTCCTAATTTAAATTTTATAAAATTATTATTCACAATCACAATATCATATCAGTAAATAATAATTCTTAACAACGCAGTAAATTTAAATATAAAACAATTTCAAGTATTATTACATCAAATTATTTCGTCCTTGATATTTAAATATAAAGAATATTATTAGTGTATGAAAACCGTACTTAATGAGAATTTCTAATAATACAGTTATTATTCATTTCCAATGAAAGTGATAAAATTCGATAAACAGGAACAAAACAACCCCATTCAATTTTATTCCACACATAATAAATAAATAATCGATATTCCTGTTTAAATTACCTTGGGAAACTAGTTAAAGTCATTAGAGCCTCATCGGGTTTCAATAATTGCGATGCCTCTTCCCTCCTCATCCTCATATTGGCCTCGACAATGTTGAAATGTGCCAACAAACCACCGTAGGGCTTGCCTGGTGTACCTTCAATCATATATGCTCCGTATTCTGGCCTCCACAACGATTTCACCCCATCCGGATTCGCTAATTCTCGTTCATTTAATATAGCCAACAATTCCTGTCCTCGAAGACTGACTTTGGCCTCCTTTTTGTCATCGTTGAATTTTACAATGATGTATTCCACTTCGTCGCCCCATTTTAACACATCACCTTGCCGATCCCGTAACCGTTTATACAAATTTATAAATTGTACGATGCCGTGTTCACGAACGTGTTGAGATAGTTTTTTTGTAGCTTCCCATGACAATGGACTGCCTTCGGATAGTAGCCCCATAGTGCGCCCCTTTTCCAATACTGTGTATAATTATTATATCGATGTGTGAAACGTTCAACGTCTAACTTTAAACTAAGGAACTTAGCAAATAGCAAATGTTTATCTATTATTTGATAAATTTTTCATTCACAAATCACGTAACAAGATAATTAGTTGAATATAATAAGTACCTTGGAATATTTTTTTAACAGGTTAAGTTCGTATTGATGTACTGAGCGCAATTGTGGAATGAGTAAATAATAATAATCAATTCGAGTCAGTTTTTATACATGACATTACACTTTCATCATTATAAATAATTGATAAAGATAAACACACCGGTTTTTGGTATCTTGGTCTTGTCAAAAGGCTGGCATATAAAAAATAATATGACGTAATGAGCTTTAGTCAACCTTGAAGAATCCGAGTCGTTTGAACTACTTTTGTAGGGTTTGAAGTTCCCTTTATCGCGATCTCGCAAATTTAAATTTAAATAAGATTAATTAATTTATTTTTAAGAATGTTATACATTAATTAAAAATAAAAATTAACCGGTACTAAAATACGTATTTACGTGTAGCTTCTGAAAGTATTACATGTTGTATCCTGCTTTCCATTACATCTCACATGATTTATTTTGCACAAATTAAACCTAAAATTTGACTAGAGGCATTTCTAATAAATTAAATTTATATCTAACGATTTCAATTTTAATTTATATAGGAATAACTACTTGTAATCTAAGATCTATAATCTACAGAATTTAAAAAAAAAACATCGATCTCAAAAATACGTACGTTTATTTCCCAAAAAAATACTTATGATTAATGATTGTTATTATTACAGTATCGTTGTTTTTATTAATAATTTATACTAATTTGTGTTACTAAAATAATTATAAATATTAACATTATCTGCTCTAATTTTAAAAAATGCTGGACGTGTAGATTTCTGTTTATTTTCTTCTCGCTCCGACGAATTTGAATCAGTTTCTGATTTAGGTGAAGTATTTGTATTTCTTAAGTTTCTTAACGAAACAAATCTATCACCAATTTCTTGTAAAACACTATTCTCGAGCTGCCTGTCATTATTTTCTTGATTTATCGAATGAATACTAATAATTCCTAAATTAATTGGTGGAGTTGCGTCTTCTTGTACAACCGCTTCATTCGTAGGTTGTTCTAGAATAACACTCAATTCGCGATTTTCATTTAACACAATGGGTACTTCCAAATCATCCTGTTCATTATGTTCTTCTAGAATTTTAGCCATCATTTTACGTTTGTAACATTTTGGTCCTGCTTTAATTGGGCGACCTCTTTTCCTTTTTATTGGCAGTTGTGGCACTTCATCATTGACAATATTTGAACTGTTTGCATTTTTGTGACTCCGTATCGAATTGGCAAAATCCTTGTAGTTTTCCGGAGTGCTTAAAATTTCCACAGGATTGCCTTGGTTTGGCCTTTGATCTAGTTTATTTATAACTATTTGAAGACTTCTTTCGCCCTCAGTTTGGGTAGATTTGTCTTCACTAGCAGCCGCAAAATGACCGTCTTTCTGACGAGTTCTTGTTATTCTTGTCGTTCTGCGAACCATTTTTGAAATTTCTGTGACACTTTTGGCATCGCAAAACCTGAAAATATTTCCATAGCAACTGTTAAAACGGAAAATTTACCGTTGCATTCAATTTTCTAAAAATAATGAAGATCCACAGCATGCATTCAACTTGCATATTATCTAATTATCTCTGGAAATAATCAGCTATAGAAAACAATTCCATTAAGATTTTATCATTTTACAACAATGTACAATGTACAACAACAACAAATCAATGCTATTTATAATTTTATTTCAAGTACCTACTTATACATTATTATTTTTTATAAAAAAATGTGTACGAACAAAACAGTTTTTCCAATTAAATATTCAACACTTAATAATTACGCAACAATCGTATAAATAATTATTAAAACACGATTAAATCATAATGTTATAATTTTTTTCTTCCTTATAAAAGTAAAAATGTAACCCACACAAACAACATTACAGGTACTGTATAATAAAATAATTAAAGAGGTGTGTTACAAAATCAAACACAAACACACGACATTTATTTTTAATATATTATCACTGTAAGAAAAATATATTTATAGTATTTTCACTTTTTCGTGACAATTTTCTAATAGATTTCAATTAAAAAAAATCACCTGCATGTGATTCAACATACTAATTATTATTATTGACCAAGATTTATTTTTTATTATGTTTGAATATCATTTTCCACTTCACTTCCTTGAAAATGCAAATGTGGGCCTAATGAAGCGAATCGGAATTTGAGAGTTATTATCATAAGTGTTAGAGCTTCGTAATAATTACATCTCCAGATAAAGATAGCGGAATTTTTTCCAAGATCTAAAATAAATGATATTAGCGCACGCTTTTGTGTAAACATTTTTCTAAAGAAAGTAAGATACCTAAAAAAACTAAACTAATTTGCATTATGGAAACATGTAGGCGACAATAAAATAAATCATAATTGAATTGCCGGCAAGAAAATTAACATCCACAACATATAAAATAAACAGCATTTGACAAATTGTAATTGGTTTATTAATTAAACGAGACAACTTGTTACATATATACAAATCATGCAGTTTACATGACGAGAAAAACAATAAAACTAGAGGGAAGTTAATTAAATTTGCAATTCCTGTCTGTCTTGTTCGGCCATTATTTATCTGAAATAATCTTACATGATAGTCCAGAATACAAGGAATGCCAATATTATATATGTATATATTTTAGAATGCACTTCTGTACCTTTCTCTCCCATACCTGTAAATAATCCGGGAAAAATCAGTCAGTCAACACTAATACTGCTTATAAAGGAAAGTAGTAAATGGTAACATCTAATTAACTGTACAAATCTTTGAAATAAGTGACCAGTACAATTTGATAAATTCACGATATATAAAAGCTAGATACTATCTGGTGGCCACTTTCAGTTCACTTCTTCATAGCAAAATTATATTGTTCAGTTCCACTAAAGTATGAGCGGCTTTATAACATTTGTAAGTGAATTCAAATCGACTTTGGCACCAGTTGAGTTTTCCATATTGATTTTCAGACAATTCTGGCGAACATTCTTGTAGCAATTCGTGCTGAATGTTGCAAATGTGACTGCCAACAGAATCCGTATGTTGTAGCCGGCCAATTTTATCATCCAGTGCCAGTTCCTGTTTATGCTGGGGGCGGTCAACACATCCCTGTCGCTTTAGTGGCCCCCCAGGTAAGAGAAACTTGTAAACACGGGAAGAAATCAAGTTATTTTCCATTTCTAGCAACAACAAATTTTACAAAATTCCGTCGGCCATGAAGAACATTTAACGGAAAACCAGCAAATTTTACAAAATTCCGTCGGCCATGAAGAAGTTCAGAGTGGTAGCGAAGAACACGATTATGCTGTTTTGAAGAAACATAAAGACCATAATGTGCATTACAAGTACGAATATTCGGTGAATGATGAAAAAACGCACGATATTAAAAAACATGAGGAGGAACGGAAAGGGGATGTTGTAAAAGGGCAGTATTCGTTGTTGGAACCGGATGGAAATGTGAGGACGGTAAAATATTATGCTGACTGGAAGAATGGATTCCATGCACAGGTTTTGAATTCAAAAAAACACCAACATAAATAATTCATATAAAATTTTTATTAATATTTATTGTGATATACCTATTTCTTATTAAATAAACTTGTTACACTATTGTGATTATTTTATTTTTAACACCAAGGAAGTTGTAAATTCCGAAAATACAATTATCAAGCCATACCCTTTCTTAACATTTTAAAGATAGGAAGCGCAGTTTGGTAAATTTATTAATTTCACAATTGCAGATCACTTTCTATCTAAGCGCCTATATGAATTAGTTTTATGGCACTTTAAATAGTGCAAAAGAGTACAAATTTTTTCACTTTCTCCGAAAACAAATTAAAAAATACTTATAAAAACAGCATCGCATGTGTAAACGATAAAATAAAATTTTTACATGCTCACATTTAACACATAACGACTGAAATTAAGTCGTAAAGTGTTTAGCTACTGATCTACAAATGTGCTGAATTAATGATTAGTTTATAAACTTGTTTTGCTATTTATTGAATACATAATTCGGATAATATATTTATATAATTGAGACTATAAATAAAATTTCCTTATAAGCTTTTAAGTACTTTATTATAACCGTATAAAAATGAAATTTATAATTAGATTAGATGGTTTTTAATTTATCAAAATATATTAATGATTTATCACGTGAATAATAATTAGGAAAAAATAATTACTTACAGGTAAAAAAATCAATTTCTATCATATAAGATTTATTAATACGATAATTTGAGCGGACTTTTTCGTATTTTATCCTTGTAAATATTAATAACTATTAATAATTCAAGTTTTATAGTTTAACTTAGTTTATTTGGTTAAAATAATTTTACAATTAAATAAACGTTTAAAAAAATTTGTAAATAATTCTACATCACAGATACTCGATCACATAAAATATTTGGGTTTCTATGTTCGCACATTGGGCACTCGTATTTTGAATCAGCTGCCTGATTTCCCTATAAATAACACGTTTTCAATTAGTTTGCAAGAGAAATACATGTTTAATTAATTACTTTCAAACAAACGTAACAAAAAACGTGCTCACATCCCATATGATGAGGCAAAATGGGACTTTCCCCACAATAGGCACACTTTGTATGCATTGTCATTAAACAATTGGAAATATTTCGACTAAAACTGCGTTTATAAAAGGGATTCAGATGTTTTATTGTCCGTTTCATCTTGTGATAATTAATTAATGGTAAAATATTTACAATGATTTCCTAAAAAGTTGTAATTTAGTGTTCGGTCATATGATAAAATCCTTAACTTACAATAAATCCATTCCACAACAATTCCCTAGCTAAATACTTGGACTCAAATTGTCTTTGAACATTATCTGTACAATAAACTTGATTTAAACATAAAAATCGTTCTATTAACAGTGGTTTTCCACCGTATCTTAAAAATAGTGAAATATTTAAAAAATCAAGCACTTTCATCAGTGAACTTATGTTCGATATCGTGCTGTAATATGGTGAATTTGTATTTGTTTTACTTTTAAGGTAATCCATACAATTCCATAACAAATAAAATACTTTCTTTGTACTTGAAATGTTATCATATTTTATCGAAAGCAATTGTTGTCCAAATGTGCTATCTGACTTAACAACTGAAAAGTTTACAATTGCTAGACGGATTAAAAGATTTACTTCCGATTGAAAGTGAACTGTGAGGGAGGGCTACAGAATATAAATACAATTTTATATAAAACGTAAAGTAGTACAAAGTGCATAAGTCACTTACTGGCAAGTATTTTAAGGTGTCTTGAGCTAACTGTGTAAACAGATTGTAAATTTCGTTGTCCAAATAAATTGCATTCATTTGCGTTACACGTAATAATTTGTTTTTCGTCATTTTCATAAAAAAACAAATAATTTTCACTTTCTAAACATAACCTCTCTTTTGTAATAGTTCAAATGACCTGCTTTGACATTCATTCTACACTGTAGTTGTAACGAACGAGTGTTCTATTCACTTTCCATTTAAAAGTGATTTAAAACAAACATGTCTTCGAAAAATGACCCAACAATTGATGCTCGTCAAGAATTAGCTGAATTAGTAAAAAGAAAAGCGGAAATTGGGGTAATTATCAATAAAATGCATATCTGTTTGATGTAACTATTATATTTGATAAAGAAAAGTACATACAATATCATGGTTCAATGATCACATGGAAATCATTTGTTTACTACTACAAAGAAATGTGAATTCCATATTCCAATGTAATTTTTTTAGGAAACTTTAGCGAATTTAGAAAGGCAGATCTATGCATTTGAAGGCTCATATTTGGAGGATACACAACTGTATGGGAATATTATAAGGGGATGGGATCGGTATTTGTCCAGCAATAAAACAACAAACTCAAAAGCTGATAAAAGAAACAGAAAATTCAAAGAGGCTGAACGATTATTTTCAAAATCTTCCATCACATCGATGGCTGTAAGAATCTGTTTAAATATTTCCTATATAACTTTATGTAAATTTTGTGGTTTTATTTATAGGCTGTAAGTGGACTAGTTGATCAAAATCAGGAGAAAAGTAAGAACTCTTATGACTTAGACAATAATAATCAATTATACAATAGCAGTAGTTAGTTTTTCATTTTTTTTTTCGGGTCCGGTGTGTTTTTTTGAGTAGTTTTGTTATGATTTTTTATAAATTATTGAGTTGCATTACATTAAAATTTGTTATTTTTTATTTATTTGGTTCTTTCTTATACCTTAAATATCCTTTTCTCTTTATACAGAGTGATGCATGTAATTTTTATATAAATAAAATACCTAAACAGAAAAAAAACATCGTTTTTATTGCTACTTTTCCACACGGAGTAACGAGTAAATTTTCTGTAAAGGTATTCCCACATGTGGACAATAATAAATGATAAAAATCCATTTGAATTTTAGTAGAAAGACAAAGCGATACTGAGTCACAAACAAACGAAGATTCCAGTGATACAAATTTACCTGTACCAAATCATATAGAATCAGGTGGTGGTATTAAAACGGCGGGTAAACATTCAACAAACAATTCATATGCGACAAATGGTAATACACAAAATGGCACTGATCGTTCATCAAGTCCAAATCGTGATAGTCTTATGTCAGCAAAACAGAAAAGTTTCACAGCAAGTGCTAAGAAAAATTTGAATAAAAAAGCCCGCCACAGATAATTCTACAATAGAAATAATCCACTTGATATATCTCCTACTTAAACAGTGTTTGTGTGATGCAGAAACTTGGTGTTAATTATTTGAAATTAATGTTAAAGTGATAAAATATGTGACAACTTGACAAAATGTTTTTTAAATAAATTTATTTCAATCTTAAATTGACTTTTCCTCAACAGAATAATTTCGTAATATGTAATATATATTTATATTATGCTATACTATAGGAATTCCTGTAGTATAGAAATTATATAGTATTCCTTTAGTATAAATTTGAACTTATTTATTCTACTACGTTATTAAGTGATTCGGCAAATCTTGATTCTAAAACAAGCAACATTAGTTTAATTAATTGCGAATTATTAGCGGTATTACGTTGAATTATGGTTGGGGCCTTTTTAACTACACACCAATGTGTAATTGCGTAAAATAAAATTGTTATCACAAAAACAAATACTGATGATATTATAAAAATTGTCTCATCATGTCTTCTATATTTACAACAATGTGTACTCCAAAATTTCCAAGTATTATTCATCTAAAATATGTTTTAAAAATAGTTGTTTTTGTTGTTAAAACCCAAAAAATAAATTTACCACATCCACAATATCCATACACACTCCAATCTTTTCATCCTCATTACTTATACTTTTATAATAGTCATTTAACTTATCGTAGTCTTTCATACAATCAGGACAAAGTGTTTCATTATTGACGTCTGTACGATTTACACAAGTCATTAAATTATTAAAATATTCATTAAATTGTATAGTGTGTTTTGATTTATTTGGTGTTAATTCGCCATCCACAAACTCAAAACATTCTAAAAAATCGGTATTAACAATTTAGGTCCCAATCAACTGTTTGTTTTACCATAGCATTTAGCCCGATTCCACAAATCATTCACATTATTGTATATAATATTAAGAATTTGTAGCCTATCCCAATTAACAAAATATTCTATGCAAGGAATGCTGTTGTTATCTTTCTAAAAGTAAATGATTTGTTATTTGCTCCAGATAGAATAAACAATAAACAACCTGTGACATATTTTTGTAACTGTTTACAACATTTAGATAAGAATTAACGCAATTTTCGCATAGTTTTATAGGTCTTGAACTGTTGATGGCACACGATGTGAAATTTGAAGCTGATTCAGCAAAATAATCTCTTAATATTGTGCAATTTGAAGAGTCATTATCCGGGAAAGCCATTCTACAAAAATTGTATTTTTATATGATGTACCCATTTTTATTTAAATATTTTAAATACGTACATGATTTTGTAAAGACATAAAAGGAAAATAAAATATGAAATTATGTTTACACCCATTTCCACATCGTGTAATTTATTAGATGAAATGTTGTCAATATTATATTACACTTAACTAATTAGTCATAGATAAAAATTGAGTAATTATTATAGTTCTTCTTGATAAAAGTTTATTTAGAATTTGATTTAATTTGTAGGTTAGATTATCGAAGCAGATTTCTTCTTAAGTTACACTTATTTCATTCTAGATGGACGACATTAGATGCCATTTTTAATTTATTTAAATTTTTTCAAAAAAGTTTTACATAAAACATGTTTTTCCATGAATTTCGCAAGCCTTGAATCATAAATCATAATTTAATCTGCGTCCGATCATATTCCCCATCATTTATAAATATTTATACCTGTTCAAGATTCTTAAATAACTTTTCCAAAAGTTTTTCGCCAACTGGTACTAAGTATCATATTTACGTTTTTGCTAAAAATATATACATCAAATTGATGAGAAGAGGTTTCTTTAACTAGAGAGAGAACCACTAGAAAATATTTAGTAGAAACATTTATAGTTAGAAACCTCGTATACATAAATTACCCACAAAACTTGCATAAACATTCATATTATTATAGTTTAAAGCTAAACAGTGTAAAAATATATACCTACGGCACTAAACGTTGTAAACAGAAAAACAAATTGCAAAAATACCTGACCTTATGCCAATTGTTACCTTAGACAATTGGATAATTACGATTTCACGGTCAAACGATGCAACGCTCAACTTCCGAATCATTAAATCAACTAATTAACGATTATTTACACCGTTATAATGTGATTTTGAATGATAAACCTTCGTGGATTATAAAACGCTCCAAATTGGACGGTTTCGGTGTGTTTGCACGACAAGATATTCAACCGGGTGAAATAATCTTCAAAGATTATCCCATCATTTTGGGGCCGCGAGTCACTTTGAAGCAAAATTTGTGTTCAATCTGTTACAATGATGCTAATTTAACAAAGTGTTTTTCCAATTGTGGTCTTACATTGTGTACAAATTGTGAAAAATCGGTACAACATCGTCGTGAATGTGAATTTATCTTAAAATCCGTAAAACATTCCAGTAATAATGATGAAAATGGAATAGATTTACTGAAATCGTTGCCAGTTATTCGTGGAGTGCTTTTGGATGATCAAGATAAAGAAGTGGTGGAAGCTCTGAAGTCTCATACTGGCCCTCAGCATGAAATTCCAATAAAAGTCTTGAAAGATAAACTGAATTTCACAATTTCAGCTGAAAATGAACGTTTTATGCGACTGGTTTGTGGTGCTTTTGATGCTAATGCCTTTGAAACACCAAACAAAGATAAAAATATAAGGGCCAGCTTGAGAGGGCTCTATCCTTTGGCAAGTTTGGCCAATCACAATTGCATACCAAACACATTTCATATTTACGATGAAAATTATCGCATGATTGTACGTGCTTCAGATTTTATTAAGGAAAATACAGAGATTTTTCACTCTTACACGAGAATAACTTGGGGTACTTTAATGAGACGGTACCATTTATTACATACGAAACGTTTCTTATGTAAATGCGACCGCTGTTTGGATCCAAAAGAGAAAAACACTTATATTGGATCAATTTTGTGCCCAAAATGCAAAGGAAATATACTTGCAATTGATACTAGTAAACTGAACAGTATGTGGAAATGCGAATATTGTGAAGATAGTATAAGTTCAAAACAAGTTAGAAATCTATTAATACTGTTGGATTCAACAGTTTGTGCATTCGTTGATGATGATGTTGATTTGATAAAGAAATTCATCGATAACAAGCTGAAATACTTAGTTAGCGAGTTTAATGAGATCGTTATTGAAGCGAAATACAAATTTATTTGGATTGTGGGATACAGTGAAGGATTTTTATGGAACGGTAAGCCAAAATTGATTCATAAATAGAATAATTAATTTGGATAGTAGGTGGAGGAGTGTATATATAAATTTATATGCATCATCAAAAATGTGTCAATTATTTTGATACGCTTATTTTTAGAGTAAATGGAAAATAAAAATTTTAAAATATAAAATAAACTAAAGAAAACTTAAAACAACAAATAGAACATGTTTTCAGATTGTAAACCACAGTGGAATTTATTTAAAAACTTAAAAATTTATTTAAAGTTTAAAAAACTAACTGAATTTTATAAAATTTCTTACAGAAGTAAATATCGACCTATTACGTACGAAAAATCAATTCTGCAAGGACATTTTGGGTCTATTAAGCAAACTGGGATTAGGATTATGTAAAATGAAGGGATTGTTGTTGTATGAACTTTACAAAACACAAAAAGAACTACAAAATAGAGGAGAAACGAATAAAGTATGTACCTACTGTTTAAAAGCGCATCCACCAAAATTTCCACTAATGTTACTTTTTCAGATAAATGCAATAGAAATGGAAAAAAATCTAGAAGCGTCTGCATTTATTTTACAAAATGATGTTAATGCACCTGTTGAAATCCAGGAAATGTTTAATAAAAATAATTATCAACAAAATGATAACGCAAGTATGTGAAATTCAGTTCTATATTAATTAATTGGCTGATATTTATCTCTATAGATTATATTGTATGTGTGTATTTTCAAAATAAAACAGCTTGTTTTATGTATTATTTATTTGGTGATAGATTTAAAAAGATGTTAGAAATTCCTCAGTTATCACCACAATAAAATACTTAAACATTAAATATAAATCTCACATTTATATACATATTAGGTATTTTTATTATAAACAAGGATGTAAGTATTGAAATTTTTCTTAATAAATTGATAGTGTGGAGGATTATTATGTTTACTAAAATTACAATAATTGAATATTCAGTCATTTTATAATTATATGTAGTTATTTTATAATAGTAGGAAATGCACTTTATATTAAGTATTGTAAATAGATGTATCAAGAATATAATAAATTTCATATATATGTATACGTTTAAAATAAATATTTACAGTATTTACAATATTTAACATTCTCTTTTAAATATATAAATCGCTCTGAATCAGGGCATTCAGCAATATATTCTTCTCTCCAACATGATTTTTATAAATTCATTATAATTATTTTGCTAAATTCGTTTTGTGAAAGTTTGATATGAACGGTAAAAAATATAAACAGTAAAAAAATGGTGTATTTTATTTACTGGACACCCTGTTTATCACACTCAATAAAATAAGAACAAGTTTTTCTAATAATATACATATACAAACATAAAATGAATCACTAAAGAAATAAACTGTAACAAAAATAAATAATTTATTTTATTAACAAAACTATTATTAGCAAAATCAACTAAGTATATTTTCATAAAACTTATCATAATAATTTGCATAAATTAGAAAACTAATTAAATTATCAATACTTTCATTGCCAATCGTAGTAGAATTCCGCTAAAAAGAATCCTAACAGAAATTTTTTGATAATCTTTTAACCCGAAATATATATGAAAACAATTTTTATAACATTGAATTACATAAATATTATTATTTCTATATTGGTCAGTCAATAAATTATTCCATTCACTATGAGGCCACTTTTTAACATTCAATTAAGTACATTCAAAAATGTATTTTAATACCCCGCACTCATCACTCGCACACAAATTCATTAATCACAATATATTTATAAAAAAAGAAACAAGATCTGCATTGCAGGCAAAGAACATTGTGTAGGTGTTGTTTTTTTCCCAACTATTGATATGTGTATACAAATATTAATTTGAAATAGGAATATATAAAATTTAAATTGTATTATAGTTTTTGAAGTCATCCCTTACCGGGGATATCAGTAACTGCTATATATCAGCAATACTCTCATCTTGGTGTTTTCTTTCGACACGTCGCTGCAATGATGGAATTGCAAACAATATCACACCACTAAGAGCTATTGTTATTCCGGCTAAATAGAAACCGGGATTGTACGAGAGCGTTTGGTCGTATAAGCCACCTGAAAAGAAAAATTGTACAACTTTCTACATAAATTCTAATCCAATTTAATTACCAGCTATTGGTGGTCCAACAAGGGAAGCAATTCCTTGAAATAGTAACAATAATCCAAAAGCGTTCGTAAGTTTATCAAGTCCTAATAGATCCACTAGTATAACAGATGTTAAACCTACATAAGCTCCAATAGTGAAACCAAACACTGAACAATAAACAGCTAACGAATAAAATCCTGTACAGAAGGCACTAAGAGCGGTAGCTGGAAATGAAAAAGAACGGTTTTTTGTTAATTTAGTTTGGGTGAAATTCCGTTATTTTGAATTAATAATATTTTTTAGACTTTGTTCTATTTCCTCGAAGGAAATAGTCTCTTTAATACTTTTAATCATTTATCTATAGGTATGTGACAATAAAAAATATTATTTCATCATTTTCGTACTATTTTTCTACATTTAATCCTTTAACAATAAGATAATGTATCTTTAAGGGTTCGACGAAATTTTAAGAAATTCAAATTGAAGTACGAGTTTTTTTCAATGTGTTTTAATCAATACTTTGTATATGCTGATAATTTGGCTTATTGCCATAAAACCCACCCTATAATCTTTACTTACATATTCCACAAACAGTTAAACACAAATTGTATACCATCAATCGATTAACCCATGGTTTGTCAGATATATATCCCAAAATAATCCTAGCCACTGTATTTGCAATACCAATAATTGAAAGCAGTGCACTGGCCTGATCCGACGTTATTCCCAATGTATTCGCTTGTGGAACAATATAAAGATATGGTATATTGAAACCAATACTAGTCAGGAAATTACTTAAAGCGAACAATATGAAAATGATATCTTTGAATAGGGATAGATTGAACATAGCCATTAACGTTTCTTTGTTTTCTTGTGAACATGGAATAACACCACAAAAAGTCGCCGCCTCCACTTCCTCTTCAACGTGCCGG
Organism: Oryzaephilus surinamensis; assembly: GCA_004796505.1. Lineage (NCBI taxonomy): Eukaryota > Metazoa > Arthropoda > Insecta > Coleoptera > Silvanidae > Oryzaephilus > Oryzaephilus surinamensis. The sequence continues at coordinate 30,117 of SSSI01002051.1, forward strand.
CGTTTATAACTGTACGTTGAATGGCGACGTTGTATAAATGCGGCCTCATCATTTTTCAAATCCAATCTGGACCGATACGAGGGGATGTTCATCAAACTGCCCTGATAGAATACATCGGGCTTATCAGTGATGGCATGTCGTCGTAAACTTTGGCTACCGTAATGGTGACGATGGTACTGATGTGTGTTATCGGATTGCGTCAACATCGGCTGACTCAGTGCCAATCTGGAGACATCATTGTTCTTCATTTTATTGTAATGATTCGTAACAATATTACCATTGGTCTCAATTTTCGACTGCATATTAAAATGGCCCATACTACGTGGCCGATGTATCTTCTGATCGCCATTCATCAAACCGAACTCATTCAAATCATGATCCGATACGTGTATGTCGATTTGCGCCTCACAAGATTTCACGTTTTTACCATCGATTATGGACTTTTTTTCTGGTTCCAATGGACGAAACATCGCACCGAATATGGTGCATTTGAAAACGGTACCAGCTATTATTAGCATCGAACCACGCCATCCGTATTCGTTAAGAAGTACGGTTATGAGTGAGGCGAATACAAATGTGCCAATGCCAGAGCCACAAACGGCAATACCAGTGGCTAAAGAACGGCGTTTTTCGAAATATGTAGTCACACTCACAATGGCTGGTAAATAAATTAAACCAAAACCGAAGCCGGTGCCAATTCCGATGGTTAGAATTAATGTGATTACACTATCGGCAAAAACGGATATTACTAAACAGATGGTGGCCAAAACGGCACCGGCTATTGTCACTGCTCGACATCCATAACGGTTCACGAAGATGCTGCTTATCGGGCCTATAAAAAAATATCTAGTTTCAGTTTTTGAGTACTTGAATGTAAATTAAAAATTATTGATTTGAGTAATTTAGATTACATATGTATGTGTGTAAAATGTACTTGTTTATTAGTCATGACATATTTATTTTATTCGTTGGAAATTTATAAAGATGGAAAAATAATCTTAGTGCCTCAGGCAATTATAATTATGTGTTTTTTATTAAAACAACTTCACGTCTAGCATAAATAAACAATGCATAAATATTGAATAATGTTGTTTTGTGCAAATTGCGCGTTTAGCGCAATTTTTATATATTATACAACTAAAAATAATCCTTTCTTCCATTGAATTCATTTTCTAAATGAAATTAATTTCGTAAACCAAAGAATTTTATTGATTTTCTTTAAAATAAATTTCCACGTTATCATTTTCCTAGATATTTTCTTTTCAATAGATGCAAATGAATGTGTGTGTTTCTTTCATTCAAAAAACATAAATCATTTTTATTCAACAGAATAATTTTCTCATATAATAATTTGCTCTATTCAACGTTGTGTTCTTTAATTATATTTATATGTACTGTACATAATACCACATAAAATAAATCAAAAATCATGTTTTTGACATTAATCGTTACATTAGTGTTAAATTGTTTAAAAGTGCATTTTTCCAAATTTGTTGCCAAGAATATTAATAGTGTATAAAACAATATAAATCAAAATGTAAATCTGTTTGGCATAAAATTTGTATATTAAAAAATTTGGCGACAAATTCCATTTTATTGTAGAATAAATGCGTCTAATAAATAAGATTTTTCGGTTTTAAACCAGCATAAACCTGACAATATAAATTTATTAGTACCTTCATAGAGACACGTTTAAGTCATAAAAAATAATTATAAGTATTTGCTACACTTAACAAAAATAATAATTATTGTGAAAATAATTGAGCAAACACAATGACTTCCAATTCTCTTTGTTATTTGATATAGACGGAACAAATTTTAAAAAAATAAAAATTTTATCATAGCACTTTCCGAGATATTTTCCTACACATAAGTTAATCTAAAAATAATTTAACTACTTGTAATTGTGTCGAGTAACAATTACGTGGATTAATCAAATATTTAATTTTACCTGAACATAATGTGACGCCAACAAGAGTTGATGCGATCCATGCAGTTTTTCCTTTGCCTTCGTTGAAATACTCGAAGAAAATCGCTTGAAATATACCAAAAGAATATGTAACTCCATCAGCTGTAAATAAATAATATGTAATGTAAAGTAAATAGTAAATAACATGTTTTTAATGTGATTGTAACAAGATTATACAACAATAGTAAATATATTTTAATAATTTACTGCTACTTGAAATGATTACAAAATAATCGTTTCTCAATTTGAATTTTTTAATTGCTTTGATGTTTAATATTCTATTTCAAGTTTCAAACTTTCAAAATTACTTTTCTGTCCTTCACTTTGTTCGAATTTTTGGCTTTAATATATGAACAACTTTAAAGGGCAAAAGTCATAATTAACTTTGCTGAAAAATAACTAGCAAAGGTTAAAGCATTTTAAGTTCGTTTTTAGCCCAAAGAACTGGTTAAATTATATAGAGCCCTATATATATAAGGCCTATTTATTTACCACAACAATTACTCGACAGACACTTCAATATAATACAATAAATTTCCCTTGACTCGATTGCCTTTATTTAATTACAGCCTGTTTGCTGAACAATTAAGCTTTTCAGGGTTATTTTCTTCACATCGATAAATTTGAAGTCAATTTTTCTATCAAATCAAAATTGTATTCAAACTGTGTTTCTCGAACAATTTGGCCTTCACAGTTGTATACTATAATCCAGGATCAAATCATATTTTATACCTTTAAATTTATTGCAGGTGATAATGTCTCGTTTGAATTAGTTTTAAATAGATTAGGTACGAATTTTCAAAAAAAAACATAGCCTATGATGAAATAGTTAGTAGGAAACGTTTACTAATTGTCTCATAAATATTCAAACTTGTTTTGTGTTTAAACTGAGTTTCCGTGTTTTATTTTCGAGGTGTTTCTAATTGTGGGAGCAATGCACGCTCCTATATATTATAATAGAGTAAAAATAAAAGTGCATTTTAAGTGCACGTGTTTCAGGATAAATAGCGTTTTAACAAATATTTCAAATAAAACTAAATATAAATGAAAACCAATAAAATACAAGTTTTATTGTGATTTTTTTTCTTAAAATTTTGATTTGAAAATAGAAATTAGATTATATAGTTTATAAATAGCTCATCTTTCTGCAATGATTAAGAAATTTGGTAAATTAAGGTCAAAATTATACGAAATTTGTAGAAAATACGCAATTTCAGTCGTAAATGTCACTGAACTTCTCTAATTACGTATTAATTAACAATAATTACTATTGCAACCCAATTTTAACGTATAAATAATGTTTGAATGTAGTCATTCCTTTAATATTTCATATCAGAATATTTTTTTATCATGTATACCTTATTTAAATATTATGTTAATATTATGTACGTTAGAACTGAGGGGACTATAAAATTATTCAGCGTTTAAAATTTTAAACAGAAAATAGTACGTCGTTAAAATAAACAAACACCAGACTTAAACTACATTTTAAATAGGTCAAAAACCCAAAAAAAAATTTTAAAAAATACTATACTTTATAATAGAAGCAATAGAACAGGTGGATATGAAAATATACTATAGTATTTTTTAGATTATTGGCAAACGAAAAGCTGTAGTAAAAAAACTGCAATAAAAAAAAAATTCGTTGCAATTTCTTTGTTATGAACTAAAACAATAAACCATATTTCAATGTTAAATCAAAGTCCATTTCGTAAAAGTATAAATTACCAATTCAACACACTTTTATCGTAAAAACCGATATAACAATTGTGATAAAGAACAGCCTTGTTAGTGTTTTGCACAACGATAAACATTTAAAAAAAAGAAATATAAAAAAACTCACTTATGACGTGTATCATAAACGATCCAAACACCACAACCCACCCCCAGCCGCCATCAGGAGGCGGTGGTGTATCGCTTTCCTCTTCGTCTTCTCGCCGTTTCGTTGTTGTTGAAGCGATGGTCATCGTTTCACTACAACTTTATTAAAATTCGTATACGAAGTGTAGATTTTTCGAAAAAAAAAAACTTTGTGGTGTTTATAGAAAATTTCTAACTGGTAGTGAAATAAGTGAAGGCGGTTGTAGTGACGCTGTTGCCGACGACGAGCACAACGACGACGGCGACGACGACGTTCCAACTTTTACAAAAGCACGTGGTGTTGTAATGCGAGAGACGCTCAAACGCGTGCCACTCATTTGACCACACTTCCAATACTTACTGATGTACATAATAATTTTTCATTTCGGTTTACTATACAGAATCATCATCCATATCTCTACCATACACGTTCCCCTCTACTCGTCATAATTATCTGAAAAAAAATTGTATACACATATAATTATAAACAATATTCCAGCATATGTACGTACATTTCTTTAGTATGACTTATTTACGTAATTAGTCACGATTTTGATTAGATATTGCTGGACTATGGTCGTAATATCGTAAAAAGGAAATGCACTTATACAGTGAATCTCTAAATTCTGTACTTTTGTTGCTACCGAAGAAGAATATAAAGATAACTTTGTGTAAACAACTACCTGCACGAAAACTAATAAATGGGGACTTTAACCCCCATTTGCATGGCTAAATTATATGTAAATTTTAATAACGTCAACTAGAAAATATGCAAAACAGTTTATTTTATTTAAAAATGGATATAAAAGTCGGATGAATATCAACAAAATGTAAGAATACAAATTGTTTATTTTAGTAGAATCATTTTTTTCTTATCTTGCAATTCGCGAGACTTACTTCAACCTTTTCATAATATGTATATGTCAACAATTTGATAGAATTAAATGAACAGAACTAATCCAAACATAAATAATTTTCTTTACCTTGAATAATAAATTTTCTCACATCTGCATTGCAAAAATATATAACAATACATTAAAATTAGCGTTTTTTTTGTGTACCTACGTAAAAGGAATCAGAAATAAAACAGTAGATTAAGCCAGAAATGTTTATTTCATCGTTAATAAATAAACAAGGTGTTTTTTAATTAAATATCTATAATTAGAAGACATTTGTGTACAACGATTAGGTATTTCCTATATAAGTACGTTAAAAATGCGCTCGTTACAAACAATTTGCTTACAATTTTACGAAATTATTCCATTATCATTAATAATGTATTATTAACTTTGTTTACAATGTTGGTAATTAACAGATATTAAATAAATAAAAAAATAATAAAGAATGAGTCTATATTGTATTAGGATGATAATACAGTTGATGTATTTTTGGAAATGTACCATTTTTATAACATTGTAACAAATATTTATAATAGTAATTAACAATGTTTTATTATTTAAAATTCCTTTTAAAAATGAATGAAAAATTATTGAATACTCTATATAAGTTATTTATTTTTATAGTGCTAAGGTTGAAAAATTTCAAAAAAAGTTCATAAACTAGGAATAATAAATATTTACACTAAAATATGACTTCGTTTATCAGTTCCTGTTTTTAGCATATTTATTATTACTTTTACAGACATATTATTGTAATTTTATTGAATATTTCATCATATTTACAACACAAAAAGACATTATAAAAACGTATTAATTACTTATTTCAAAATATTAGCTAAGCAAATTGAATCCTAATAGAAAAATTTTAAAACAAAATGTATGTAATGTTATCAATCTATAAATATAGCAATAAAATCAGTTATTACAGTACGTATATAAAATTCGTATTTAAAGAAAATTATGTTATATATTTTTATTACCTTAACAAAAAATATAAAAGCAATATTATTTATCTTGAAATTAGACAAATTTTATGATTACTGATTGAACGTCAAAAATTATCTTTAAGGAAACTGCGAAAAATATGACAGGAAATACTGATAAACTATTATGTGGGAAATTACGACAAATTGTCCTACATGCAACGTGTATGCAGAGCTTTATTTTTAATATCTTTATTTTTTAACAATGTAATTGTATAGGCTCCATATTTTTTATCATATCTCAACTAAATCCTTATTGCAATAATAATTATATCTCGAAAATAATTATGTAATGTACATAAATACAATTAATGATAAATTAATTTAAAAACCTTTCATAATATTGACCTTTTCCGATAAATGAGTCCATAAATAGTTTATAATTTTTATTGTTGTTTCGAAACTGCCGTTTGACAATAGGTAAATAAGAAATTTTCCAAATCCGATAAATTTTATACGAAAAACAAAATTGTTGCTTCATTTTGGGGATAAAGGAATCAGGGGAATAATAATTAAACAAAACTAATCTAATAAATACATACAAATTTAATTCAGTTTAAAAGAAAACTCACCTATTTGAGGCTTATTTTAAATACATCGATTAGTATTAAGCCCTTATTTTGGTGGATTCGTTTACCTGAAGCCATTCCTGCTATTGCAGGAGCTTTTCGGTAACTAAAAGCTCTATTTGAGACATCACTGCAGTTTTACACCTTAAAAGTTAACGTAATAGAGATGCGCCCATCGTGGATAAGTCCATTTCACAATCAAATGGCACGCCAACATATAAAATAGAAACGTTTTCCTGAAAACGTCAGCTGGAAAATGTGCGAAAACGTTTTCTAAAGGAAAACATTCTTTTAATAGAGACATCATTTTGAAATGAATTGGCTGCACATCTCTAATTTTTCACTATATTAAACATTAACCGTATCGGTGTGCGCATCTGTATTTTCTTTCTTTATCTAAACATCAATTTAAAGTGGCACAGCTGATTTTCCACACGGAGCAATGCGTTTTCCGGCAGGCGCATGCGCCACAAATTCAAACCATAATCAAATCATGGTAATAAAATTATTGGTTTGCTAGCTTAGAATTTATGCTTCAATTACTGGAAAATAATTACAGTGATTTCAGCAAAGCTCAGTTTAAATAATGTTTATTCAAGGGAAAACTATTACATATAAATAGATTTCGAATAAAGGGGATGAAAGCTGTGAAAAGTTTGGTAAATTCAACAAAGGTCTATTATTGAGCGGCATTTTTCTTGAGCTTTCGTTTACGTACCGGATTAAAATTAGTTTCTGTCTAAATTGACTGAAGAAGAAAGTTTCCCAAAATGACGTTAAAACGGGATATTTTCTAACTAAAGTTTAATTTTGTTACTATATATGTATAAGTATGTTGGGTACAAACTGAAACTTGAGTTTTGGTGATGAAAGTAAACGTTTAACTTTATGTTTGTCGACAAATTTATTAAGTTTTAGGCGAGTTCGGGCCGAGTTTTACTATTATTAGGTGATGCCAAGTGGAAAATGTTTATTTATAAATGTCCTTTAGAAAAATTACTGTTTGCTTATACTCAGTTTTTAATTACAAGTAAATTTGTAAAAAGCTTGATTAATTTATTTGTGAAACAACAATGATTGAGTTAATTAAATTTTCAGTTAATTAACTTTGAAGGGGTGTGAGCAAAATACTTATTTTTTTTAAGAAGCAGTAAATGTTGTCATTTTTACGGCTAAATAAACAATTAGACTGTATAAGCTGTCTTTACAGTTCATTTATTCTTTCATTTTATTTATCATTTATTATGTAATCAGTTTGTTTTAAAAAGCTTATTATTAACAATATTCTCTCCTCTTTCCTTAAAATCAAATACCTATAAGGATAAAGAACTATACAAGATTTATTAAGTTTGAAGTATACATATAGTAATTGCGATAATTTTATAAGATAATTAAATTTTCATAACTAATTTAATTTTACTGAATAAATAAATCACAGAGAGTACGTCTAAGTTTTACATGGCTTTAATTTAATTATGATTCTAGTTACAAAGTTATATAAAGTATGATACAAAATTACAAATTATTTAGTTTGTGACAAAAATAATAATTTTGGAAAATATATTTTAAACAATCCAAACGCCAAAATTCTAATTTTTATTTTAAAAATAGTACTTCCATCAAGAAAAAACTAGTTCATAGTTACTATGAAAATAAATGGTAAATTTCAAATTTATCACCATAGATACATAA
>SSSI01002051.1:38108-50240 GCA_004796505.1 Oryzaephilus surinamensis
AAAAATGTAACTGGATTAAAAAAAATACAAATGGTTAAATTTAAATACAACTTGCGACACCTACAGACAGTGGCCAAAATTAAAAAGATGAAAAATAAAACAACAATCGAATGTCCGACCCCTGCAGTTTGTTTTAAAAAGTTTATTAACAATATTTTCTCCTCTTTCCTTAAAATCAAATATAAGGATAAAGAACTATACAAGATTTATTAAGTTTGAAGTGTACATAATTACATATAGTAATTGCGATAATTTTATAAGATAATTAAATTTTCATAACTAATTTAATTTTACTGAATAAATAAATCACAGAGAGTACGTCTAAGTTTTACATGGCTTTAATTTAATTATGATTCTAGTTACAAAGTTATATAAAGTATGATACAAAATTACAAATTATTTAGTTTGTGACAAAAATAATAATTTTGGAAAATATATTTTAAACAATCCAAACGCCAAAATTCTAATTTTTATTTTAAAAATAGTACTTCCATCAAGAAAAAACTAGTTCATAGTTACTATGAAAATAAATGGTAAATTTCAAATTTATCACCATAGATACATAAATATAATCGTTGCTATGGAAATAAACTATAGCGTTGCTATGGAGATAAAAGATACACAAATTCAACATATACCCAATTTTAATGAAATAGTTATTCCGAAATAAAAAGTTTAGATTAATCTAAACAAATTTTATTTAAAAAATTTACGATCAAAATATAAATTTTATTAAAGTTCGTAAAATTATTTTTCGCCTGATAGCACAAATTTGCAATTTAAAAATGTTACATTTTTGTATCAAACTACAAGTTGAATATTTCAAATTTACAAAAAATTTAATACATATTGAAAACCGCCGTGCAAAAGATTTTCCTTGTCATTTTTTAATCAAAACCCCCAAATCTGTATATTTTTAATCTCAACTTATAAAACGCAATACTAAATCCATCATACAAATATAACAACCCTTGGCTTTTATCTCGCTTTTCATCACCCCCATCAAAATCCATATCTACGCACTTTCACCACTTCAACACTCGTCGTGAATCCAAATATTGTGTCAAAATTGATACTTATATGAAAAACATGATAAACGACTTTGAATTCACACTTTCGCCTTATGCAGTTTTCTATTTTCATCGACTGTTTACTAGCGCCACTCACCAAGTTTTCCCTAAAAGCTCATGGTACTGCGCGAGCTTTGAAGCTTTCGAATAATTTTCAGCGAGCTCGATAGCTGTTTGTGTTGATTTCAGTTTCAGTTGATCACGCGATACAGTCACATATAGAGGGTGCCAGTATGGGGCGTTGTGTGCCTATTTTGATGTTGATATTCGCGACTAGCGCTTCAACTTTTATACGTCCAATAAATGGACGAGCGGTAAGCCCTTCTGCCTTTTTTCCATACACTTCAATCTGTCATTTATCTTGTGTATTTATTGGGAAAATAAACTATTTGGACGTTTGTTTTCTATATTGTCAATTGATGCGGCGATTTTCTGAATAAGTTATAAGCAATTTAGTGTTTGCCGTTGCCCTTTCTTGTAAATTATTCAACTGGCGCACGAATATTATATAAATGCGGACCAGTTCGATCATAACACACACAAACATACCTATATTATAAATTTTGTTTATTGCCGTTTTATTTGAGGCAATTTATTATTGTTGGATTTCTCGAAATGTGGAAAAAACAATAATGATGATATAAATTTTATAATAATTGGAATGAATTTTATTGACTGATGCTAAAATACAAAGATTAATCGTCCAATAAATATATACTCGTATATACATACGTATATATATTAAAACTTTCAGCTGCAGACAACTTCAAAGTAGAACAATTCGTTGTGTACTACTCATTAAATTATAAAGCAATTAAGACGTTCTTTGGTGCAAATTTTTTCCAGTATTCTTAAAAGTTTTTCAAAAGGGTTTTCTTCGAATTAAACGAATTTATAATACAAATGAAGGGTTTGCTGCCTTTATGTTCAATACAGTCATTATAAGTTCGGTGTAAATAAATTAACAGTATTTTAATTGAAAATTTAAAAATATATTTTTTTATATAATAAAATTATTTAAAATATTAATTTATATGAAAGCGGTTGCTCTCCTTTTTTTACCATTAAGAAATTATATTATTTAATATCTTTTTAAAAGTATAAGAACTTGAGCTTCCTATAAACTTTTATAAAAAGCTTGTGCTTTCATATTTTACGTTGTTTGCTTTTAAATTCTTATTATATTTATTCGTGTATCTAACTAATGCAGTATGAAGAAGATGGGAGAAATAACTGAAACATAGTTTAAATTGAATTTTCAACTTTTTTGACATTTAATTAAAAAATTCCGTATAATATTTAACCACAGCATCCTGTTTGATTCAAATTTAAACTTACTAGTACTTGTAAGCGTATAATTTCATTTTTTTTTAATTTTATTACACTGATTTTAAAACTTTTTGACCGGCGAGTTCGCCAAAATTGAGCATCTCTCATTGTAAAAATAATTACGGATGTAAAGTTCACATTTAAATTTGAGACATTCAATTTCAGAAGACCGAGAATGAAATGTTTACATAAATCTCAAAGCACTAAATTTATAATTGTTCTTGATTGATGATGTTAATTGAATTTGTTTGAAAATTTGCAGAAATATATACGTTTTCGTTTCAGAAAATTTGTAATTTCACGTTGTATGAATAAAAAGTTTACTGTACTTTTAGAGCTTAAATTGTCGGTGATATTAATTTCATTCGTCAATGAGATATTGTAATAATTGACCTAAAATTTGATGCAATTTTCAAGTAAATCAATTTATATAAGTTGGCAAAGGACCAAAAAGGAAAATAACGTCGCTTATATATTATCCTGTTACCAATTTGCAGGAAAGAATAACTTGAAACTATACAGATATTGAAAGTTTCAGTCAAATTTCAACGTATCCAAAAGAAATTATTACGTGAAGGGAATTTATTAAATGTGTTTCGTAAAATGTATTATGAAAAGATACGAAATTGGGTCATCCAGTACTTACATCAAATATGCATTAGGTCGAAATTACATCCATTAATACATATAAAAAATAACACTGACAAAATACATTTAAATGAATTGACACCTCAATAAATAGTAAATTCAATATTATTAATGATTGCAATAAAATTTGTTCGATTTTACATTATAAATGCTTCCATCATCAAATTAATATTAATTGAATTTTATTAAATTGGTTGGGTTTTGGTTAAACACAATTTATTCTCTTTCTACCACTAAACAGAACAAAATCCTCTCCGCAAAACTAAACTATAAAATATCACGGATCGGGGCTAATCTGACTTTTTGGTAAATTTCTACATTCCGGGTCAGTTTATAATTAATTAAATGCGGCCATTGTTGTTTATGTTTTAAAAAATTCATTCTCAAATATAATATGATTCCCTGCGGTATTCCCCCAACAGGAAGAAATATTTTTACGGAACTTTTTATACAAAGAACCACAACATTGTTGCGTGACTGGCCTTCGCAGACCGGAAAACAGACAGCGAATTTACAAATGCTACATTGAAACTGAGAATCCATTTTACAAGTGCAAAAACAAGATGATTTATAAAAGTGTATAACGCACTTTGCACGTTTAAATATTCAATGATGGGCTAAAGTAAATTAAAAAGGGATGTGCTAACATCAGGAGTTTTCTTTCACTTCTTCCATTCGGGATGATGTGGTCTTGACGTTTCTTCTTTTCATCCGTGATTAGATAATTAATGGTGTTTCAACGAAACAAAAACACACAAAAAACTTTAAATTGTTAGGCGGAGATTGATTTTGTTTAAAAGTATACTAAAGAACTTTCATTATATGTTTTTGTTTAGAATTACATATATGTACTCGTATATGAATATAGTTTGAGAAAAAAATATATATGAAAAGTTTTGTCAACTTTTGTTATCAATATTTGGACAATACAAAATATAAGTTTTTTTTATTATGGATGCGTTGTTTTGTCGTATATGAAAACATTAATATTATATTGAATGTTTTAAGGACCACTTTGAAGTTTTCTATTCTTGTATATACGAACTTTTTCTAGAACTTCCATCAATTAGATATATGTATATGTGTTTGATAAAACAAACATATTCCAAAGAAGAGGATAACTTTGAAGTTCAATAAAATATTGAATGTCAGTAGTTAGTAGTTATACTTCGCTAACAAGCTTATATATTTTGATTAGGTATATTCTATTTGAAAAGCCAGCTGCAATATGAAACCTAATTTGTTAATGTTTGTCTACATAATTTCGTTTCATACATAAATAACTTTGGAAAACAGAGAAATTTGATTAAAAATTGCAATCATAATTTTGTTAAGGTTTGTTTGTCGATGTCTGTAATTTGACTTTATTATCAGATTAAGATTAGAAGCATGAAGAATCCAACCGCATTGGCTTAATAGGTAACCCTTCCTTCAGTTGTATCTAACGAAAACAAATTATTTTTGACTTCTTTGTGTTCGTGATGCTCGTAATTGTGTAAAACGACTCCTCTAGGTGTCATCAGACAATTTCTATTTGTTTTGTTTACTACAAAAGACACCACGTCTCAGTAACACCCCATTTTCAGCAACGGTATACATTTTAGAAACATTTTGTAGCTTTTCAGCAAGTTGTTCAAGACGACTTTATGTGGTTGAAGGAAGATTTGTAGGCGTTTTTTGCCCACAAGCTTGACAGGTTAATAAATTGATGCAGTTTAACAAGACTTACATTCTATTTATAATATATATACTATTATGTGTGTGTAGACAATGTATAAGAATAAAATGGGCCATTTATTTTTAAATGTGAAATGAATGCAAATTGTCGTTATGTTAATTACATTTGTAAAAAATTTATTTAAATATATTTATAGTCTGTATTTTAAACAACTTAAACATTTACTGCCATTTTATGGCCAGTTTCGTAATACAAAGTTGCGCCCATCTTTTTCTTGCAAAATGTATACAACTCATCAAGAAATTCCGAAAGAAAACACACATTCACTCTTTTCTTATGAATTGTAATATAAACATTCGTTGGCAATTTTTTACTCCATTCGCAAAAGTAAAAAAGCAGAAAAGCTCATCTAACATTTTCCCTTTAGAAAAATATTTAAATGTGATCACACTCCCTAAATAAAAGAGTGACAGTGTATGGGGATGGTTTAGCATGTTTTACTTCTTCTACATCCCATGTAAACGTAAACATAATAAATCTTGACAGGGGAATAGAGAACAAACCAACATAGAACAGTATCGCATTCCAACAAACAGCAATTTTAAGGAATTTCGTTTTGGGGATGCGAGAGTATTGCAAAAAGGGGCCGCTGACAGTTGAAACGTTGACAAAAGGTCTCTTCTGGAAAGGTGACCACTTATCAAATTCACTCTTGGCTGCTTCAAAAGCTTAGCAATATCGATAGCCGCCATAATACAAATCGATAACGATAAGCTTCAAATACAGAACGAAATGTATACCTGGAATGGGGTCTGTTGTCACCATCCACCCCCTAATTCTACACATTTTTACGACAATGCTAATTTGGCTTTGTGCAAATGCACTTGTATACTAGAAATGTTAAACAGTGTACTTCCTTTGTAGTAAAGTGACTTGTGTAAATATTTATGGCGTCCTCAACCTACTTATACTTTCCCTTTGCTTTCCCTTCATTCAGGGTGAACTATATATTTGGGACTTGTTAATCGAATGTTATGTTTCGCAAACCTTTTAACATTATTTCGCTAAAGGATATATCTTTAATAAGCTGCGATAATAGAGATTAAGTTCTCGTGCAATCGCAAATTATCAGAAAAAACAAATAAATAGTAGATTTTTCTTGATCAAGAATTTTAACAAGGAAATTGTGTCAGAAATTAGAACAGCTTTTATTTACAAATAAAAATTGTGTCAGAAACTAGAACGAGTTTTAGTTGCAAATAAGAAGTAGGTCAAAAACCAGTGTGTTTTGTTTATATATCAAAATTGTGCTAGAAATTAGACAGGTTTTTATCTACAAATCAGAAGACTCTAAATTGCATCATTTCAAAAATTGCGTCACATGACAAGATCTTCAGCGGTCTTCAGTCAAAACTCTTATTATCAAATTTTTTGATATTTTATATCATAACAACTATGCCGCAGAAATTAGACCGTTTTTTATTTATGAATAAAAATTAGGTCAAAAATCAGTGTATATAAATGAAACTGTATACTCGTACTGTTATAGAACTTAGAACTACACCAGTTTTCAAAAACACCAGGTACATTGTAATAAGTAATACTTAGTAAAATAATCTGTATTTGAAAAAATAAATTTGTTGGAAAATACTCTGGAATAAGATCGACGCACGTTTTGACCTCAAAAATAAAAGATTTACTCAACGTAAACAAAAGAGTGTGATGATATTTCATAAAAGTAGAGGTTGGATAATGGAATCGTGCACGACTGAAGAGCCCTTAAAAAGCCCACCCTGAAAGAATATGATAAGCTACTTACATAACATTGTTGTTAAGGAAGTAATAATTAATTGCAAATTTAAGCGGAACTACTTAAGAGGTCGGGAAGTTTTTTTTATTAAATTTCACTTGTATTGTGTGTAATAAGATCAAAATACAAAATAAGCTAACTTTTACATATACCACATTTTTAACGAGAAAACTTTTGTCTTTCTTACACCAAAAATATTACACTCCACTAGTTATACTGTAGTAGCTTTTGAATTATTTATGACAGACATTTAAAATACGTCCATAGTACATATTTTTCATTTTATAGTAGGGCATTATAGGAGTTTACCACTAGGAAGTGTATCTACCGGCATAATAGCACCACCATTAGAAACTAATATTCTGCTATATTTTTAAAAATATGGCTTATATGTTTAACCGACCGAATAATGAGCCTTTTATTATACAACTTTTCACTTTTTGCCAACAGTGTTTTTGTTTTAGTTCTAAAAACAAAAAAGAAAATGAATAAACAGAAATGGACGTGGAAATAAAAGAAGCTTTGTGGTGAAATTAATTTATTTCGAAGTGTTTAACCATTTCAGTTATAAAGGTGGTTAACCTAGGCGTGTGCGTGATATGGCTAGAGTTCAAATTTGGTCAATGTCTGAAGAATATCGTTTTTAAATCAATATTTGAGTATTATCCAACTGCAATGTCAATACTATTCACAAGTATAGTCTATAATTGAACGAACATTATACATTGTAATGTTTACGTTATATTATTTTATCCATTTTATTCGACTTCTGGCATTATAAAAATGTTTTTATTGTGATAAGTATTGTATTTGAAAATTTAAGGTTTACAATACCAATATAAATATTATTGTGAGAAGAAAATACTTGAAATATTTTATTCAAGTACTCATATATATGTTTGTAGATGTAGGAATATTATGAAATTGGAAATTCAGCTGAAAGCTCTCGTACAGAGAAAATTCAGATAAAGAATAACAAAATTAATAAAAGCTATTTTTAATATAAATTTGTTTTTTGTTTGTTTACGATTCTCATATATTTTTGTTTACAATAAATATAAAATGAATCGGCACTGTGTTTTCTGTAGTTGTTATTACCATACTTTATTAATAATATTTGCTCCTACGTGAATATTGATGAAAAATTAAAAATAAAAAATGATGTTAAAAGAGAATATCAATTCCGAGATCAACATTGTAATAAAAAGAAAATTAAAACAGAATTCAGATTCGAATGAATACGGGAAGTACGGGAACGAAATTAAACATAATACAGGACATTTTTCCCCATCAACATCGAAATTCCATTAATGTAATTTTCCTACCAGCATCCGTACGATAAACAATGTCATAAGAGCAATCGTAAATAAGAGAGACTTTCTTTGATTGGTAAATGCAAAATTAATACTTACCAATTTTATTTGTATTTGTGATTGATGACATTCATTTCAAATCACCCCTACTGTATTAAATGTTTGTCTAATTTATTTTACATTCATTGGAAACGTCTGATGATGAAAATATATATTTTTGCTGACGAATATATTTTTCTCCATATCATGTTTGTGTTAATTTTCTTCTGTTACTCTTTCAACTGATTTTCCGTATTTTATTTCTTTTTTAAAAAAATTTCGTATAAATACAGAATTTTAAATAATGCTGAAACCGAATACAAAAGGACGATATTTCGTATTGCGTGTAAAAATATTTTCGTAGATTACAATTTGAGAAATTTTCCGGCCAAACACAAGAATGAACAAATGTATCAATTTTTATTGTCGTCCTAACAATGCCATCATCATCACTTCTCTTGTGTACGACAACAAAACGGTACAATAAAAGTGGCCCGAAAAGAAAAAATTTCTCAACTAAACAGCAATAAATAACCTGACCGCTATATTTTTCCTGGCAAAAATTCACTCCATTCATTACAGCAATGTTATAACATATGAAAGAAGTTTTCATTTCTTAGTTCTTTATTATTATTATTTTATTCCATATGAAAATATTGTAAATTATAAGTCTGGAATTTAGTCTGTGAAATGCAAGCGAAGCTCGCATTTTTCTAATAAAAAACCATAACGGATTTATGAACTTCATTATGTTGAGTTACTTCTTGGCAAACGAAAACGATATACGAGTGGGCGTTATTTTTTTGCCATAAAATATGCCTTTAATTACGCAAAACGGCCAAATAAGGAAAAGCGCCAGTTAATTTCAACAGCCCGAAGACTATATTTGAAATAAACAGTTATTGACTGGAATTTCATCGTGTATTAATGAAAAAAGTACTGTGATTGAAGAACTTATTCTTTTTTTTTTAATAAAACTGTCAAATCTTGGCGCTTTCATGAACATTATGGAGGATGAGTGTTTGTTTGGCACAAAATAAATTGCTAGTGAAATCTTAAAAGAATGCTGTGCACGGGAAATACGAAACGCAATACAATACTTTTTATTTTCAACTTGTACAGATCAATCATTTCACCGCCCGAAAAACTCCGTATTTGATGGAATTTAAGACAATAGTCTGTGTTTGATGAAATTTGAAACAATATTTACAAAATGAAGTATGGTTTTAAGCCAAAATTCATTTTGTTCCGTAAAAAAGTCGTGATGGGGAAAATTGTTCAAACACCGGCGATATATCGCCACCATTGCGTCCTTAATGGCCGTTACACAATTTCCGTTAATTGTCAGACCGATCGTTACGGCCGTAATGAGGCCACTTTTTAGATAAGTATAAATTCGTGATAATGAATTACTTAATAGGGACGATAGTGACGTTAAAAGGTGTGTGTGTTGTAAAAGGGGGTCGTGTAATAAAGTACGAGGGTCGAAAGAAAGTATACCAGAAAAAACCGAGTGTGGTACACGATGGAAGAAAGGCAAACTCCCAAAACACGACCATAAAAAGAAAGTTAACGAATCTTCGTCTCTCAGCAAGGGGTGTATATAGAGAAAATAGAAATGTGTTGGTGAAAAGTTTTTAACTTCTACGCATACATATATATATATATATATGAAATGGGGATAATTTAATTTATACAGTTTTTATTTTATGTTGTGTTTCTGGCAATTAGAAAAAGCAGGAAATTCAAATTTGATTCAATAGAAAATGAAATCAACTTCTATTTTTTATTTGGCAAAATAATTGTAAAAGTTCCGTAAAAATGTCGTCTCTGAATTAACAAAAATTGACATAATTTCCAGGTGAACATCAGCAACACATGGATGTTACCTGAGGAGGGTTTTCCGGTATTTTACCGCTACTTCCGTGATCGCATATCATGGTATGAAGCGGACGCCGTTTGTCAGTTTCATCATGCCAATTTAGTAACCGGTAAGTGTCTTAAAAATTCCTTTCTTCAATTTTATGCCATCATATTACAACGTTTATATTTAAAAGTAAAATTCAGCGATGATTAATTTCAACTGTCAGTGGATAATATGATGAGAAGATGGGGGTGGTTTTTGTTTAAGTACATGTTTAATTAATCACCGTCGATCAATAATGGGACGACACACAACAATTTTCGTGACATTGTCTTTGTTGTCTATGTTTGTGTTATTTTATTAGTTTAATATTTAATGAATGATGGAATAAATTTATGTACGTTTTCATACAAAGTTTCATACATCATGGAATTAATTAAATTTTAACTACCTAGATGTGTATTTATATATCTGTAAATAAACTGAATTCGAAACTAGTTTAGGGTAGGTTGGTAGTGTTTTTTCAATATATTATTCATTATTGGGTGCCTTAAAATGAAGGTCACATTTCCCAGGAAAATCAATACTAGAAAAATTTTTTTACAAACTCATTACAATATAATAAAGTATTTGTGAATAAAGTAAACACAAACAATAACAGCGTAAATTCATCACCCGCCCTTCGTGTGTATTAAGGGGTGAATTCGAGAGGGGCTTATGCAGAAAATTGAGTTTGTAGGTATACATATATTTAGTGTTATCGATGCAGGATTTGTTTTGGGCGTATTATATACATTGATACGGATGGTATATTTCAGGACAAACTCCCAAGTTATTGTTTGTCCTTCGGGATAAGACCTCGTTTACATATATCCCAATATACATGTATGAATACCTGTATAACACAATTGATTGAAACTCTAGATAACTATAATAATAGTACAATGTTGATCAAATCGTAATTTAACAAAGTTATTATCATTATTATGTTGTTAAAGAAAATTAATCGACTATGAAAATATTAATTTGGTCGAAGTAATAAATTGTTCAAGGTTATTAAAAGGATAAATATCACTTTCAGTATAGCATTTTACGTAAACAGCTTTCGTGCAATTATTTCACCTCCATTAAACACACCCTAAACAATTTTTGTAATTATATCATCGATCATTTTCCACGAAACAATTAAACAAATTAAATTTTGTCCTTTGTCATCGTGTCAATATTCATATACAATATTTTTTTTTCAGGAAAACTTTCACAATATATAAATTATCAGAAATAATAGAACGCGCGTCTTCGCCATAAACAATTTAATTAAGTATTATAAATTTCCAACTTCCCTAATAAAGTTTTAATGATAGTTTGAAGTCCAAACGAGTTAATGCCCTTTTCCTTCATATTAACCCATTAAAGTACAACAATTTCATAATTTTATTACAACATAAATGGTGGGACAAAAAAAAGTAGCGTCATTTTCCCAACAATTTCACTGATGAAACCTAGCTCTGTATGTTTGTTGACTAAATAATTACTCTTTACACTAACAAGGACCTTCCGACAGCCTCAAGCTTAAACTATTTAAATAGGCTTAAGTGAAATTAATGAGCGATATTGTTTTCGGTATGTAACTCCGGTATGCTGTGGTCAAAAAACCAAACACATCAAAATTGAAAACGACATTTTCTCCTTTTGTTTCTGCGACAATATATAGAAAAAAATTTAATTTCAGTCTGACATGCAGTAAAAGGCCTTGCAGGTTATTGTCTGTAAATAGCGTTCTGTTTCCTTTTATTCCAAGTATTATGTATAGTCGTCCCAAAGATAAAATAAAATTACAACTTTGACTCTTTAAGAAGCCTAATGGGTTTTCCAGCCCCCTGCAATAAAGTAGTACTATTTAAATTGTCAGGTCCGTAGTATGAATTTTATATTTATTTGTCATGAATTTACTTTTCCATCTAATGCTATTATTAGGTGTAATAGGGATATTATATGAATACATCTTGTTTTAATTTTTCACAATGTTTAATTGTATGTATTATAAATATATTAAATTAAAAATATAACATTCATAGAGAATGAGTCGATTCTATCGATGTCTTATTATTCTAAATACGGGCCTGGGCAACTATGGGTCCAGGTACAAAAGTAAGGGACAGCAGTACGGGTACCTCAATAAATGGTCTATTGTTATATTATTAGGATTATTGGAGTTAACTATCAGCAAAGGCCATAATTTTATTTTATCTTTGGGACGACTATACATAACTACATACGCCTATGTAGATGTAGATTTTAGATATCTCACATGATATCCAATTTATATTCCGATTATTATATGATTTGAGATATAAATAAATAAATAAATATTTTTTTAG
>SSSI01002052.1:0-14882 GCA_004796505.1 Oryzaephilus surinamensis
ATATTTTTTTCGTATTATTTAGTAATTTCCAACAACCAGTTTTATAATCATTATCGTTTCAATGTTAATTTGTAATTATGAGTCCTTTTTTAGCACATCCATTAATAAAGAATGAAAATTTATTACGTAAAACGTTTTGTTTTACAGTCGTTTAATTAGGAACTAGTTTTAAATAGTTATACCTGTTAATTGAATTTAGAAGAATGTATAGTCGTCCCAAAGATAAAATAAAATTACAACTTTGACTCTTTAAGAAGCCTAATGGGTTTTCCAGCCCCCTGCAATAAAGTAGTACTATTTAAATTGTCAGGTCCGTAGTATGAATTTTATATTTATTTGTCATGAATTTACTTTTCCATCTAATGCTATTATTAGGTGTAATAGGGATATTATATGAATACATCTTGTTTTAATTTTTCACAATGTTTAATTGTATGTATTATAAATATATTAAATTAAAAATATAACATTCATAGAGAATGAGTCGATTCTATCGATGTCTTATTATTCTAAATACGGGCCTGGGCAACTATGGGTCCAGGTACAAAAGTAAGGGACAGCAGTACGGGTACCTCAATAAATGGTCTATTGTTATATTATTAGGATTATTGGAGTTAACTATCAGCAAAGGCCATAATTTTATTTTATCTTTGGGACGACTATACATAACTACATACGCCTATGTAGATGTAGATTTTAGATATCTCACATGATATCCAATTTATATTCCGATTGCACTTTAGGCACTGCACACTATTTGTTATAATTCTCATCTTCGTATGTACAATTCCATATATTTCACATGACATATACGTTGTATAGGTGGTTTTAGATAATATAATACCATACAATACACAAACATACTCTTAGCCTTTATTGTAACACGCTAATTAAACAATGTCGCAATAAAGGGGTGAGTGCGAATGTTCTAAATTAGAAGTTGTATTATTATTGTTCATTTTCAAACAAGAAACTGCTAGCTACTGCACTGTGTGTGTAGTCATCAAATATTAAATTTTGCGAAAATGTAAATTTGAATTTAGAAAATAATTTCTTAGTGCTTTTAGTAGTAAAAATGATTGACAATTTTATATTATAAGCCATACACCCTATTTCATTGTAAATGTGCTTTTAAACATATAATGTATATTGTCGCTTCCACTTGGGTGCAAATTTTAATTAGAACACCGCTTAATTATTGCACGTGTAATTTACAACTTTAACAATAACAAATTTTATGTTTTCTGGAAACGAACTTTTATACAATTTGTTTATGAACAATACTTGCAATGGAAAATAAAGCACGTGTTTGTGTGTTTTAAACTTTTGAGGCAAATTTGTGGAATTTTATATAACATAAATTAAAAATTTTTTGTTTGCAAAAGGCCGAACTTGAATCATATACTCGTATTTATACATACAAAGTATATGATGAGGAAAAATATTATGTATGTAGAATTTTGGTTATTAAACGAGTTAATTACTGTTGCTCTGTTTATTTAGGCGTTTGTATTCATTAAGTCAGGTTTAATGTAATATTATATTCAACTAAAATTTAAATTAAATTCTGCTTTGTTCGTATATGCGAAAGGTAAAAACATGGCTGTGATGTTTTTCGGATTTTCAAGATTGAAATAAATTTATTTTAATTATACAAATAATTATTAAATAATAATGTATCAAATTTCAATTAGAACACTTTATGAAGGAAAAATATTCCCCAACGGACGAAATTTTAATGAATCATAAATCTAAAGGATAATCCACTGATTTTAAGTGTTTGTTAAATTAAATTGAACCTTTATGAAAAACTTTAAAACCAAAATTGTTCCCCTGGTTCAATTAGTTTGAATAGAGAAAACATGTTAATATAGTATATTCTTGTATGCAGAATTATTAAGTGAAATTTTAGCACACTAAAAAGTTAAACATAAATTAACTGGAAATTAGATTAAATTAGCATTCTTAAGAGGAATTTTTAAATTTAAAGTCTTCGTGACCAGATTCTCGAGTTTGTCCATCAAAGCCAAACTATTTTTCGGCTATTTTATAGACTTAGATTTTATTCTTGACAAAGTTGATTAAAAAATAATGTATAATTGAAATTCTTCGAGTGCATAAAATGTGTCTTATCTTAACTTAATATAGAAAACTTTAATCAACCTGTAGACAAACGTGTTTAGCAAAATTTCCAACAAAAACGTGTTCGTCTTTGAAAAAGTGTTTCCTTCACAGCCGTAAACAATGTTCATATATCAAAACTTTAACAATTTCAACAATTCTCACACATTATAGTCATTTCCCAACATGTTGAACAATTTATAATTACAAGTTAAACATAACATCAAATCAGACTTAAATACTGAGCGAAAAACAACAAGTTCCATCAATTTTGAGGCACATTAGAAAAGATTCAAGTATTTTCACGTACAAACGAAATTCTCTTTGCGAAGAACCGTATGTTTGCCCATTTCGTTCAGCTCATCATCATCCTTTAATTTACTTATACTCTTCTACATATAGATTATTTTCGCAAATAATGAAATGCACACGGAGGTACGTACGTGTTTGAGGAAATATTGGTGTAAGCTGCTTAGTGCGGCAAATGATACGATAATACTTTAGATAAATCGTCTTTTGTATGCTCCATTGCACCTTAAACTTGGAAACTGTGTGTTGGTTTAAAGAGTATTCTAGTGCCGAACGCAGAAATGTTTCAAAATCTAGTTCTGTGTGTAGTCGTTTATGCAGAAAGTACATTTCTGTGAGGTAAACACACGGATATAAGGGATGGGTGGCAGACCAAACAAAGGGGTTGGTGGTGTAATAGCTATTTTATACCGATCAATATATAGTGCTAGTTATACATGCTAGTTATATATAATATAATAGCGCACCCCAACTGACTACCACCCCCAATGTAAAGTCCATCGATTATATATCAATATAAGTGAATGACGGTCCTCTTAACCCCTAATGTGGTCCGATAATGTGACACGCCAAATTGACAATCAGTTAATGGTAAATTCACATATTCTCTTCGTATCTAATTATTGAAGAGTCTCATCTGTGCTGACTTGTAATTAAAAGTAAATTCTACTCACAAGTTAGATAAAATACATGCTGTAGACTAAAGACAAAAGCTCGTACACACACACGTTTATATACGGTTTAGATAAAAGTGACATCCTCCAATAAATTACGCTGAGTTTGCTTACAAAACCGTAACTTATCAGCATTCTATATAGTTCGACGGACAAGTAGTCGGTGTGCTATTACTAAGTGGCTGCTTATGGGTTTAAAATGTATTATTTGTTAGAAAATCTCTGACACGTTTTATGTACAACCCTTTTTATATGTATACGTACAGACAATAATCTTTCGCTTGGTTTCGTTTTTCCATCAATTTTACGTATTCCGTAGTGGTTTTTTTCTATTTGGTTGAAAGTTTAACGTTAAGTAATGTTTATTTTTTTTGTAAAGAGCTGTTTGGTTTAAAAGAAAAAGTCAGCAAGCTGAAAAGTTTCTACTAATAAATATTTTGTTGGAAATGTAAGTTTTAAGATGAATTTTGAAATAATCTATTTGATTGATACTTTTTCAACATCGTTTTAGTGGAATTTATATTTTATCGGAACATTTTCGTATAAAAATGGCTATAAGTATATATAATATTAGACTGTAGATATGGAATGATAAAGTATGTTTTTCAGGAATTAAGATACCCTATCATATCTTTTATGTTGATGTGTAATAATAAAAGCAATATAGAAACTGATACATACTTCAATTTAAATTTATGTGGTACAAATTCAATTCCGTGTTATAAATATTATACCTATATTCTCGAATTCTTTATTTACATCTTCTATATTCATGTTTTTTATTTATAATATCTGTTTAAGTAGGAATTTTTATCTAAAAATATGCTGACAGGTGATGCGTCTTTAACAAAAGCTTTTTTTAACTGCTTCCAAACTTTTCAGCGGATGCTAACCTTATTTAAGGAAAAATAATGATATTTAAATATTTAGATTTCTTAAATAATTCCTGCCTAGTATTTGAAGTTCTTTGATCAATTTTAACAAATTTTAGGCACGCTAATTTTACGTATTCCTTCAAATATAAGGAAATAAGTATTTGAAAATTGCTGAAAGTTTGTTAAACGAAGTGAAAATTGGTGGGAGAACAGTATATTTATGTGAAATTTATAAAAATCAAATAAGAATAAATTTCAATATACATCAGCAAAGTTTCCAATAATTCCATTTCAGAGAATGAAATTAATTTGAAACTATAATTCATGAAAAATGCTTGAAAATGTAATAAATTTTACTGTTTCAAGGGCATTGTGTGTATAAAATGGAAGCTTATAATATTACATAAAATTTTCTTCAACGTTACAATTTATTTATACAAAGTTTTTCAATAAAGCTCTCTCTTTTGAATTTTTCTTTCAGTTATAAATTGTTTTAACTTTATATGTATATAAAATGTAATAAAAATAAAACACTAACAAATTATTAATCAAATATAATTATTTTTATTTTGATCCAAAATAGATTGAATTATACAATTTTGTTTAAATTAATTTTTAACTCTAGTTCGAAAAAAAAACTGAAAAGCTAATTTAATTATTTAAAGATGATTAAATACCTGCCTCCCACATTAATTAAACACAAAACGCAACATTATCTTCCCTGATAAATTCAACTATACACACCTATTATAGAAGCAAGTGTAGAAACTTTTTAATTTCCTAAATTATAATTCCGGTTTGGTGCAAAAGCTGAAGAAAACGATGGCTCGTTCTGTATATTCTTCCATCTTTTCACTCTATGTTAGTATATTCCAAAAAGTTTTCACAAAGATCCTTAGGGAAAATACAATATTTAAAATGAACAGGTACACGTCACATTTCTCTAAATTCCCACCAACCAAAGCCTCTTTTTCGGAACAAAATTTCCAACATCATGAAATTATAATGTAAATAAACTCTGTACTACACCAAGTCAAAAATATATATATATATATACATATCTATTAAATAGGGGAACAAAAACGTGTACCAACACGTTCACATTGCATTTCAATTGTAAAATAAAACAATACACTCGAAATATATATATTCAATGGATACAAAACAGTATTTTATAAAATATTTTCGTGTAAATACATACATACCTATTTATTTTTGCTAAATGGGATTTATTGTTGAAATTTATTTACTTAATATTATGAAATTGAATTTTGTGCAACAATAATAAAGGGGGTTCGTAATAGAGAAGGCATGAATTGTGTTGGAAATGTTTATGTACAAAATTATATGGAAACTGAATAAAATATTCCCTTAAACCCTCTTTCACAAACTTATATTTAGATAAATGCATTGTTTATGTTATTTTGCACTAAACTGTGCTCGATAAATCGATTTATTCTATTTAATATTATATTTATTGGTTGTTTTGCCTTCAACTTGACTTATTCCTTACACGTATTAAATACAAGTATGTCGTGTGCACTGAAAAAATGGAGAGAAGAACAGAAAAGTAAAAAGAATTGAAATCATATGAAACGGAAACGTGTAGAGAAGTAAAAGGCGAGATCCGTGAGTAAAATACACAATATAATCCACAATAAAGTCCCTCATATATCGACTGTTGGCCCATATTTTTTTAGCTTTGCTGCTGATTTTTGTATCTCAAAGTCGTCATCTTGATTTCATGACCGCATAAAAAGTTATACGAACCTTTCTGATGATCGTAAAATTGTTTTATTGACGACATTGTCGACGTCTTATAATCAAATGAATAAGTCACCGTTAATATGAATTTGTAAAAGTCTATTAAAAGATTTTTAAACATTTTCACTACAAACTAGCCATCGTAAAGTTGTGCACAAAATGGGGTTGTTTTTAAAATGTTTGCTATTCTATTTGCAGTATATACGGTAATAAAGCGAGCAATACTTCTAAATAACATTTTTATCCGAGCTTGAAGCTTTTCTGGACCAGCAGAGGGATGAAATTCATTTTTATTTCCATGTGACCCCCCAATTGACTTTCCATTTTGGTGTTTTCTCTCTCTCAACTCTATTTACATTCTCACCCACTATTAAATTTTCAGTCAAGTCACGTATGGCTGATTTTCTATATACGTTTATATGTAAATGAAAACTTTTCATATATATGTGTATTAAAACTATGTCAAACTTTGTGAAAATTAGTGTTTTATCTTACAAACAAAACCCTATATTTATATTTCAACTGTCTGCATAAAGCTCTGTCTGTTTGTTTTGAATAATAGTTTTTTTTTATTAAGTTAAATTCTGAATTTTATTACATTACATGCTAAACATGGTGTTTATGACGGAAAAAATGATGTTATTCACATGGTCATGTTGTTTTATTCTTGGTTTAGTGTATTTTGGAATTAATTCCAAGAAGTTAGACCGAATATTAATCTTTGTTATAATAGACTACTAATTGTATTCTAGACTATTAAATATGTCACGTGTCGAACTTGCTACAAACATTTTGCAATACCAATAAATTTAGTATGTCAATAACTGTGGTTAATAATTTAACATCCTAAATGAATTGTGTGGGAGCACATTTCTAGAGTAACGTAAAATTTTAGATTTAAAGTCATTCTGTATTCGTAAATAATTCAAAGCCGTTTCTATTTTAACCAGACGTGGTAAACATTTTATTGATTTTTTTGTATTTTTGTTAAAAAACCACTATACGAGTATCTGCCACTGTATTGATTGTGATTTATTCATTAACTTGTGCAATAAAATATTTAATATTATGGATTTGTACACCTACGTATACACGATAATAAAAAAATCTAAATGAAGTTAATTAAAGTGGTTGATGGCTATTTAATTGCAGACTATTAAATTAAACTTTTTGGTGTGCAAAAAAGATACATTTGCTTTCTTTTATAAAGAACAACATGTTCGAAATGATTTTGTGGTGCTGTAATAAAAATTCAAAATAGAGAATTCATCGCTAAACGTGTTTATTTCGACAATAAAATTCAGAATGCAGTGCATTATATTTTGGGTTTGGGTCTTTTTCCTTTATTATTTTTTTCTAAATCAATGAATTGTGTTCTACAAGATTATGGATGAAAAAAGGCATATTATATGTATGTTGTCAAAAGAGCTTTAACAAAAAAAATCAAATTCAAATGTATAATATCTAAAATTAGATTTTGTCATCAAAACAACTTTAGAAACGTCACAAGTCCGGACCACAAATTCAGAGACAAGTTGACAAAATTAATTTAATAAAAATGGAGACTAAAGGCTCTCTGAATTCTGTACAGAATGAGGAAAGCAATGTAAATTTAGTCCAAACCACAGAACAACTACACTACAACGTAAAATATGTGGCTTAATAAAACGATATTGGTTTGAATTTCATATAAATTCGTAAAATATCTTGTTTATGGTGGCAAATATTGTTTTTCTATTTGATTAAAAGTATTAATAAATAGAAGAGAAAATCACAAATATCAGCCATAAAGATTATTAGATTAAATAGATATTTAATTCTGATATTGTGCTAATATCAACAATAAAAGGGTATTAAAAGTTTAATCATGGAAAATATTAGGCAATTTCCCTTTCTACCAAAGTTCTCGACTTTCAAAGTAAGAAGAGGACCATAAAGTGGTTCTTCACTACTTGAAACTATTATTTTATTTGCAGTGCAATATAATAAAAGTCTTCAAGTTTCATTCAAAAATCTTTATTGATAAAATAAGAAAGTTTTTTTTTGAACTTCAAAATTTTGTATATTATAAACATTTTCCCGAGCATTTTCCTTAGTTCATTCTACCATATAATGTATAATTATGGCAAAATATAATTTAATGTTATATAATGATGAGTTGTTTCAGAATGCACTATATTAGAATTTATTAAACTTTTTTCTCATAGTCTAAAAGTTATAGTTATAACATATTAAAATATATTCGCCGACAATATATACTCTTATATAATATTCCGAATATATACACATATAATGTACATATTCTGTTGGCCTGGAAAAAAGAATAGACAGAAAACTGTATATATGCTTAACAACTTAAAAATACACGATATAAAGAAACCCAAACACTCATACAGCGACTTTATATACACGCGAAGACAACGACGAGCCACATATCTTCCATATTATGCACACACATCCACCACATCATCGTACACAGGGGGTGGGTTGTGATTTTCATAGAGTGGAAATTCTAATACATGTATCCCGTAGCAACAAACTGGGAGAACATCTCATCATCCCGCCGTTGGCATACAATTTTCCCTATACTATACATATATACATACTCTCAGAAGACACAATATGACATTTCAAGCGTTTGCCAAATATTGGTTAACACACTTTTACTGTTCGCATAATGCGTAAGTAAATACGTGCACGTAGATATATGGAAAATGTGACAAATATTTCATTTCCACTCATATAATTCCACCCATCTATAATAGAATTCAATCTAACGAAAGAAATATGAAATCAAGTCAGCAAAAATTTAAATACGCCCCGTTTTGTATAACATAAAAAATGTTTTCGGGGTTGCTTGTGCGCTCAATTAACAAACAGAAGGGCTTTTCAGTTGAATAAGTCCGTTATCCAACAAACCAAAACATGTTCTCTGTTCCAAAATTTAATTTATAGCGTTTTAATTGACTGAAACATTATTATACAAATGGTTTTCCAGTTTTGATGATGGGGCTGCCAGTCATTTAAATATTTTTCTATCTCTATATACCTTCCGGGGTAGTATTGTGTAAATTCAATTTCATCCACCGACACTGTCGCATCGTTTTTAGATAAAATCTCTAACACGATGCCAGATGACGAGGAGGTGTTATGTAATTGAATCGTGCCACTTTGATGTAGTTTGAGAGCAAATTCACGACTAAAAAGTGATTTTATATACCTATATATGTATATGTTGAATGTTGGAACATTGGGCCGAATTTATCCCCAACTAATTACGTTTAATGAAGAATATGGTATTCTAGTTTCAAATGGATGGTACTGCATAGTTGTGTGCATGGTGACATATTTACTGGCAGTAATTTGTCCCCCTAGAAAGGGGTTGGACATTATTATAGTTGTGCTTCGAACACTTTAAGTCTACTTGAACATTTAGCGCAAATTATTTGAAAATTATTCAATTTCGTTTGTTATTTTTTAAAGAATGTTTAAAGTAAAGAAAATGGGTCACAATTCCACATTCATTACTTGCGTTCACTATTGTGACTGTAAAATGTTGATATGTGTGTTAGAGAGGTTGTAAGCTATCGTAATTCTTTTCTCTGTTAAAGAGGGTGGATTTAGAGAAAAAATCGGTAGAATGGAAGATTAGAAGGATTTTAGTGGCGTTAGTCTAATAAAACAAATTGTCTTCGATATATATTCTTTCGTTTGCGAGTTTATTTAATTAATTTTAATGGAGTCCTTTTATTTTCACACTAAAATTGAATCAGTTTTATGGCATACAGTCGTATTCGAATTGGGTTCGAATTTTATATGAAATCTTGAAAGAAAATTACGCTCTCGTCTCGTTTTTCACAAATGAATTATTAATGAAAGGGAAATATTATAGAAAAATGGATGAAATTGTTATAACGACATATACTTTATATAACAAGAGAAATCAATTAATCATCACAAAATTCACAAACAATTTTTCCAGGCATATAGCAATTTTGTATACATATTTCACATTGAAAATAAATCCGTCAAAGTTAAAGTTATTAACCTTTAATCTTCATTATAGCTTTGGCGAAACATTAAAATGATTTATAAGAATGATGCCACACTTTAACAACCGTAATGTAAGTTTTTAATACCATTGTATTCCATTTAGGAGCTTTTTGTCAACGAAATTTTGGCTTTCATTACAACCTTTTGTAAATACACAAACATTGGAAATACATGTACAAACTATTTAAAATTTAAATGGAAAACTCGCTGATACATCAAAAATGTTTCATTTCATTTCCACATACAGTAAAATACAAAGTGAGATTGGATGTACGCCCATCTACCCCATATATTTATCCAAGATGTATTCTTTATACAAAACGTCAATGCATTTCCTCTTTTTACGTTTTTATGTTATCCGTCCTATTCTATACTTGTACTAAATCGTTCTTTTTTTCTAAGAGGATTATGTCTGACAAAATCACATCAATAGAAGATGTTCACTTTGTATGTAGGTACATAAAATGTTAATAATTTACTTTGAGAATAATAGTATTTTGTAAATTTACTTTAATTAACAATGGTCTATACAGTAATTACTTACAATTGGACGAGTTCTTTCACTAATTTTCTCAATGTACCACATACTATTCAACTTAATAGTATAGTACCATTCAACTAAGCTTAACTGCAATTTACTGTTAGTGCTTTTTGGACGAACAATTACTTTATACTTGAATAATACCGACCAATGGCTGATTAAATTCCGTTTCGATTTATTTTCTGGACAGGTGGTGGTGTTTTTGGTCATTTCAATTAATAATTTAAGAGTATAGTTACGTAAAAACTTTTTACGACTTCATTTACAGGCACTTATATAACAATATAATGAGAAAATGTGCATAAAATTGAACTTTTCAAAGCACAACAGCAGTTTTTCATCGATCTGACCTGTGTTGCATGTTTTTCGTTTAAATTGTTCAATTATTTACTGAATCTAATAAAGTTGTCGTAACAATTACGTGATTTTTTGTCCAAAAAAAAAAAACCATCAAATAGGTTTCAGTAAATGATAAATGTGAAGATTTTCTACTGATGCGAAAATGAACTTTTTTTCTTTTCAAACTAAAAGCAAACGAATAATGGCAAAGAAAACTACCTTAACTGTCAACCCTGTGTCATAAAAGCGCTTTTCCCTCGGGAAACGAACATAGAACATTACGTATTTTCTTAAAACTAATCTATAACTCATCTACCGATCGTTATTTATACAAAATTACCGCATTTAATCAATTTTTCATTCAATTCATTTCGTATTGAACGAATTAAAGGTCGAATTTGTTGTTTTCCTTCCTTAAGATATCATCGTCGTTAATTAAATCAATTAACTTTGCTTTGTTCTCAAATGGTTCCTAGTAATTTTACAATCGTAACGATCATATTTCAAAAGCAGACGGCTGTTCATCATCAAAATTGCTAAATTGCACTCTTAACTAATTAGCCACTGAATTTTTAATTAATTTTGCACATTTATTATTAAACATGCAACTATATTATATGTATGTACAGTCGATTTCAAAATGACAGTTTGTGTGTTTTGTGCATTATTAAAACATAAATATTAAATGAACTTGCCAAGCCATTCTCTAAAATTTCTAAATAGAAAATTATCTGCCATCAAGTCCATCATTTATCATGTCTTTATATGATTTTGTCACTTGCTTGCATCTTACAAGAATAATGATGTAATCGCCTAAATGAAATTTGCTATCATTATTAAGTTAAAATCATTTTCCTGCACTGATTTCTGTATCAATTCTGTGTAATGGAATTTAGTTGGGATGAAGCTGGTAGAAAAATTGTTATGGAAATCCGATTTTCGTTGGAAAATTTGATAAAACTTAACGCAACTACCGCCGCCCCCAACCTAATAAAATCGATGTAAGTTTAAGTTCCAAAACATCAGTGTGTTTAAAAGTTTTTGGGCGATTTAAAGTTGTATGAAAATAAAATTTCTTATCCAAAAAAATCGTCTGTTCGAAAGTCGTATAAATATTTAGATCCAGCTTTTAAAACTATTAATTTTCCCTTGACACATGCCCATTTTCCAATTTCAAGGCCACGTAATGTGACATCCGAGACCAGAAGACCATCAATCAGATTATCAGAATTCCTCTTCCATTGTATATATGA
Source organism: Oryzaephilus surinamensis (assembly GCA_004796505.1). Taxonomy (NCBI): domain Eukaryota; kingdom Metazoa; phylum Arthropoda; class Insecta; order Coleoptera; family Silvanidae; genus Oryzaephilus; species Oryzaephilus surinamensis. The sequence continues at coordinate 11,930 of SSSI01002052.1, forward strand.
AGAAGAAACAAGTTCATCGTCGTTGAAATTAAGCTATACGCCCTGAAGAATTGAATTGAGGAAAAGAGTATGGACTTTTCTTTCCACCAACGAAATAATAGTGGGGGGTTCTTAAAATTGGCTTCGTCTTGTACAAACCTTATTCCATATCAGGCAAAATTTTCCCTTCTAGTGAATCAAAGAGGACGATGATCAGATAAATTACATTAAAGGGAATCTCAAGTGGGTTCTAAATTAGATTTTCATGTCATCGATTTCAAGTTGTAATTCTTTTTTCATTTCGGGCCATAGATTTTTGCTTGTGATCAAATCACGTTAATTAAGAGTTGCATTGTGGATAGTTTCCACTTGTATTGTATGTTTATATTGCGGTGTCAGAAATCCAATTACAAATTATACACGCGTTTTTTAATACTGAAGAACAAAACATGAAAACAAATACGAAATTTTCATAAAAATTCATATTCGGTGCGAATAAAAGCATAAATATCATTTTTTAAATTCAATATGAATTGATATTGTTTTATTCATGATGATTTTTTCATTTCTACGAATTAAGCTGTATACGCACAAATCAATGTTTTGATTTTAATTGTTTAAAATAGAACAATTTTTTTATTAAATGTTGATTTTCTGCACCAGGAAAATAATTTCAATTACATTTCAAGATGCCACTCAAAACTTGCATCCAGCACATACAATTATTTTGTGAGTGTAATTTGAAAATCGTTAATAATTTTCCAGCCAACAACCACCACATCATATCATCCACCGTATTGTTTGTTGTCACTATATGTGAATACATCAAATATTGGTAGGAAAAAACACCATAAAAAAACTTTGTCTCCGCATGTAGCATAAAACATGAAAAAATGGGTCACGTATTGTGTACATATTCAATGTAATTCAACTGGAATTCCATTTAAGCTTTAGTAAGCGTAAAAACTCACATATCCTTTAACAAAACTAACCCCCAGCCGCCCCCTGCTCCAGTAAGCGACAAATAATGAAATCGCAGAATGGGAAAAAATTTTATAAGCACTAAAGTAATTAATTTTTGGCTAGTATGATGAAAATGACCCAGTTTTTCTTGTACTACAGAATGAAATTTACATAAACAATATGAATATAAAATCCGTTTCAATTAAGTTTCGGGAAAAACAAGAAAGAACGGATATAATATTAAATTTATTGGTTTCCTAAGGGAAATCAAATCTCTGATTTTGTATACGAATATTTTGTAATCGAATCCAAGTTTTTGGGAAACAAGAGTTTTTTCTGTTCTTATCGATTCATTTTATTTCGAATGATGAAAATTGTTGAGTTTGTGGAAATCATAAGAAAATCGACTATATCTGTGGATGTCACTTTTAATTCCGTCGAAATGACAACTTAAATAAGCTACAGGCTATTATACTAGTCAGGTTGGGCTTTGCATCTGTCTTTAATTAAGCGTCAGCTTTCGTTAGCTGAAAGCGTTTCGATTTTCTACTCCTGTAGAATATCATGTCATTTAATGACGATCAAACTAAAACGGAATCTATTTGATCCAACAAAAAAAATGTAAAAATCGCTTAAGCTAATCGTTCCAAACAAATGTGACAAAGTCATTTAGTAAAAGATCCTGTTTTTAAAAATAACAATAGAGAGAATGTGTATTTGCAAAAACTGTTCGTATTTTCTTTGGAAAATGGAAAACCTTTGTTGTTTTTATGTTCTTTTGTTTTGAATTCACATATGGTACATCAATAGTAAAAAATTCTTACTTTTATACGGCGAAACATCAGAATAAGAAATGCATTTTATGAAAGAGTCGTAAATTTGCTACAAAACAACAAAAAAATACTAACAGTTAAAAATGCTTTTTGAATTATTGCTTTTTAATGCGTGTTACTGCATTATTATTTGGACTTTTGTTGCCATGGAAACACGAATCTCATAAAAGCATTTTGCTTTTATTATTATGAATAAAATTGCCACTTTATAAACATAATTTCATTAGGACATGTACGTTATTTAATTTATATAAAGAGCATGAAAAAATTGGACTGTTTTTTTATGTAGAGCTTATTTTGTAAAAATTAAAATTGAACGCCTAATGAGTAATTGCAAATATTATATTTAGGTACTTTATTAATTGGTTAACACGTGGTTTATTTTAGTATAAATATTTGTCTATAAACAATTTATATATTAATTCAAAGTAAATTTCAGTATAAACAATTAAAAATGTATTATGTTTATGTACACTCATTGATATTGATTTATTTACTAAAAAGGAAATTCATAAATTATAGATTATTGAAATTGCATTAAATAACAAAACCGGAAATAATAAAATACAATTTATAAATAATAAATTGGAAACATATGGAAAATTGTTAAACAAATAAAAAAACCAATTCGAATAGACTCCGTCAATGCCACAAAACTCGACGCGCCATATTTGAAAGTGGTGCGTGAGTGAGGTTAAAGTTGGAACTTCTTTTCAAAATTTAAGCAAAATAAAAAGCTTAAGACATCATTTTCTTTTTTCAATAATCATTATCGAAGATTGGCTTTTTATTGGTATCGTAAATAGGATCTATAATGTCCTAGATAAAATTTTAAAAATTTTTTTATGAAAATGGGGCCGAGCCACAAGAAAGACCCTTATGTATAATAATAAGGGTACTTTTAGAAACACATTTCTAATTTTAGTTTTTTGTGGCTTGGCCGTAAAAATAAAATATGTGTATTTTTCAAAAAGGAGTTAGTAGTTCATGCTACGTTGACTCTTAAATTTATTTATTTTGTTCATAGTGATTACATTGAGGAATAAAGCCTCGAGGCATCTTTGTACAATATAATAATTAATAATTGACATTCTTTTCTTTTGAAAATGTTCTTATTTAAAATATTTTGTATGTAAAAATTTAATTTATATTAGTATTTTGCAATTGGAACATGTAAG